>JAVKPL010000666.1:0-153401 GCA_032173675.1 Gastrolobium villosum
TTGGCTTAATGGTTTAGCAATCTTGGAAAAATCTTTGATGAATCGCCTGTAAAAACCTGCATGTCCTAGAAAACTCCTAACAGCATTTACATTTACAGGGATGGGAAGTTGTTCAATCAACATTAATTTTGCTTTATCTACTTCAATCCCTGCCTTAGAAATTTTGTGTCCCAGCACTATACCTTCAGTTACCATAAAATGGCACTTTTCCCAATTTAAAACCAGATTTGTCTCATTGCATCTTTTCAAAACTTTGGATAAATTGTTCAAACAAAAATCAAAACTAGAACCAAAAACAGAGAAATCATCCATAAATACCTCTAGACCTTTCTCCACCATATCTGAAAAGATGGAAAGCATGCACCTTTGGAATGTGGCAGGCGCATTGCACAGGCCGAATGGCATTCTTCTGTATGCAAAGATTCCAAATGGGCAAGTGAAAGCTGTCTTTTCCTGGTCTTCAGGCGCTACAGGAATTTGATTGTAGCCTGAATACCCATCTAAGAAGCAATAATAAGAATGGCCCGCCAATCTTTCTAGCATTTGATCAATAAAGGGAAGTGGAAAATGATCCTTCCGTGTAGCAGTGTTCAACCTCCTGTAATCAACACACATTCTCCAACCCGTGATGGTTCTGGTTGGGATCAACTCATGTTTTGCATTAGTGACGACTGTGACCCCACCTTTCTTTGGTACTGTTTGAACTGGACTTACCCATGCAGCATCAGAAATGGGGTAAATCATTCCTGCATCAAGAAGTTTTACAACCTCCTTCCTTACCACCTCCTTCATTGTTGGGTTCAATCTCCTTTGTGGTTGCCTTACAGGTTTGATATCGTTTTCCAAAAGGATCTTATGTGTACAGAAGGAAGGATTTATGCCCTTTAAATCAGCAATAGACCATCCTATTGCGGTTTTATGAGCTTTTAAAACTTCCACTAGATCTTTTTCTTGGCTTTCTGATAGAGCATTGTTGATGATTACCGGATAAGTATCACCATCTCCCAAAAACACATATTTCAAAGTGTCGGGTAATGGTTTCAACTCAACCTTGGGGGCACCAACCTCCTTGTCTTCCACTTTTTCTTTCAGAACCTCTACAGTAAGCCCTTCTTTCTCAAAAGGTACATAATCACGAGCCTTCAACTCATAATCAAGTTCTTGAGGCCGTTCTTTCTTATGTTGAACAGATTCAACTTGGAAACACTCATTATTATCAGCTGGTCTTGTCATCGCTTCTGAAACATTGTAGATGATTTCCTCATCGTTCATTCTCAGTTTAATCATCCCCTGCTCAACATCAATTAGGGCTCGGGCTGTAGCCAAAAAGGGTCTTCCTAGTAACATGGGCTTCTCACTTCCTTCTCCCATATCCAATACCACAAAATCTGCAGGGAAGATAAACTTATCAACTTTGACAAGAATATCTTCTATGATCCCATTGGGTTTCCTTACGGATCTGTCAGCCAATTGGAGTGATACCTCAGTGGGTTTCAATTCCTCAATCCCCAATGATTTGTAGACTGATAAGGGCATTAAATTAATGCTAGCCCCAAGATCACATAAAGCTTTCCCAATGCCAATATCACCAATAGCAATAGGAATATTAAAACTCCCTGGATCACTCAGTTTGTCTGGAATTTTCTGCTGGATAAAAGCACTACACTCTTCAGTGAGTGTTACAGTTTGACATTCCTGCAATTTTTGTTTCCTAGACAAGAGATCCTTCATGAATTTTGCATAACTTGGCATATTGGCTAGGGCTTCGGCAAAAGGAATATTAATATGTAGTTTCTTGAAAATGTCCAAGAATCTATCATAATGTTTGTTGTAGGCTCCCTTCTTGAATCTTTCTGGATAGGGTGCCTTTGACATAACATATTCGTGGCTTAACTCATGCTTTTCTTTTGCCACCACTGGTTGTTCTGCAACCTGCTCTTTTTCTTTTTCTTTTTCTACAATTACCTCAATCTCTGGCTCACTTGCTTTCTTTTCTTGCTTCTCCTTCTCTTTTTCCAGTTCCACAGGTGTTTTTGTTGGAACTGTTAGTACCTTACCACTTCTGGTTGTAACAGCCATACAGTCATCTTTTGGATTGTTGACTGTGTTACTTGGGAAGGTTCCTGGACTTCTTTCTGAAAATTGTTTGGCCAGCTGGCCTATCTGGTTCTCCAGGTTTTTAATGGAAGCATTTGTATTTTTATTGTTGGCTCTGGTTTCTTCCATGAAAGCATTGGTGTGTTGAGCCATATCATTGGAAGCCTTAGCCATTTGAGCGAAAGCTTTCTCCCATTCGGCTGGCTCTTTTTGCTGACTCTGAGAAGATTGAGTATAATTATTGCTAGTTTTGAAATCCGTACCTGATCCCTGGGTCCTTCTTTGGAAATTGTTGTTATTTCCAGGGAAATTTTGATTTCGCTGGAAATTTTGTTGAGGACGCTGATCGTACCAGATCCCATTCACTTGAAGTGAATCTTCAGATGATGAATTTGGGCACTCATTGGATTCATGACTTTCTTGACATTGGTCACAAATCGGTAGAGTGGTTTGGACTTTTGATACCTGAAATTTGTCAAACTTTTCACTCAAGTTGTCAACCTTCTTAGATAATGATATCACATCATTATCTGTGGATTTTTTTAGTGCTCTTTGTGTGGGAACAAGCACACTCTCATTTTCATTCCTTGCAAGCTTTTTGATCAACTCAATGGCTTGCTCAGATGTGCTTTCCCGGATAGAGCCTCCTGCGGCACTATTTATTATCATCCTGGTTTCTGGGGTGATTCCGTTGAAAAATATCACCACTTTTCTATCATCATCTCCTTCATAATGTGCACATTTCCTGTTTAATTCTTGGAATCTGTTCCAAGTTGCACATAATGATTCTCCTTCCAACTGGCGAAAATTTGTTATTTCGTTCACCAGCTGATTATATTTCTCCATGGAAAAGAAATGATCAAAGAACTTACTGGACAGATCTTCCCATGTCAGGATGCTGTTTGCTGGTTGTCTCTCGATCCACCTCAATGCTTTTCCCTTAACAGCGAAAGGGAACAACCGAAGCCTGATGGCATCTGTAGATACCCCATTGTGTTTGGTGGTATCACAGACCATCAAGAACCGGTCCATAAACTCATGTGGATCTTCATCATCAGCTCCAGAAAATTGAACTCTCTCCACCAAAGAGATTAATGATGGTTTGAGTTCAAAATTATTAGCCTCCACGTTTGGCCTGACTATGCTGGAATTGGCCCTGTTGAATACTGGAGTCAGAATTGTATTCAACAGTCTTGGAGGTTGATTGTTGGCATTTCCTCCTCGCCCATGACCAACATTGTTGTTTTCAGCCATTTCTTGAATTGGATGTAAAGATGTGTGCTTCAAATCTTCCCAAATGATCTGTCTAGCAGCCTTCCGTAGTTGTTTTTCTGTCCTTGTAATTTCAGAATCTATTACAAAGTCTTTAGGTGGAAGTCTACCTCGCATAAAAATTCAGAGCAAATTATTAGTAACACCTGCACAACACAATTAAGAGAAAAGAAAAATAAAAATCTAATCTCAAGAATCTAAGGTTATTGGTAATATTGTAAATACAATCCCCGGCAACGGCGCCAAAAACTTGTTGCGATCTCGGCAAGTGCACCGATCGTTCCAAGTAATAAAGTGATAAGTAAGTATCGTCTCCACAGGGATTGATGAACAATTACTACTATAACCAGTCCTCTTAAGTTAGATAAATCGATTGGTTGTTGACAAATAATTATTTAAACTAAATGACAATAAAAGTAAAAGAATTGTTTTTGTATTTTTCTGGAAAAGACTTAAAATAGATGAAGAGATGTTTGTGTAGAAAAAGTAATGAAGAAGACTGTAGCCAGGGTACATTCACCAATTGTTCCCAATTTTACTTCGGATTGATTCATAAAACCTATTGAAATTAACAACTCAGACAAATTATCATCTTTTAGAAATAATTAGTTAGATCCCAATCCCTTGGCGATCTAACCCTTTACTTCAATTGGAACCCTAATCCCTTAGTAATTCCGCCTGAAAATAAGCATTATGTAGATAAATCCCACGACTGCAATCCATACAAGTCTATCCCTAGAACATGCATGGAGAGTCATCTTTATCTCCTTTCAGGATCAGTATTCCAACATCCCTATTGTGAATCCTGATCCCCAGAATATTATTCCCTATTAGGTTGATCAGATCTAACAGAAATAATATCAATACGCTCAAGATAAAAGATGAAATATATTAACTCAATACATAGAATGATTCAATCCTTGTAGCAATTGTTTACAAAGGGATCATGCCCCTGACTACAGAAATAGATCTAGCCAATCAACATCATGATCGCTGATCTGATTTCAACATAAACTAAAGAAAGAAAATAAAGAAGAATACAAGAACAGAGTGATGAACACGAAGAACGTCTCCTCTAGGTCTTGTGATGTGTATTCTGAGATCCCTTCCTTCAAAGGTTGAGCCTCCTTTTATAAGAGGGATTCTGACCTAATTTGCACATTTGAATCTTCACACTTTCGCGCCTCCCACGCTCAGAGCGCCACTCCCGCGCTCAGGGCGTGGGAGTTTCTGCCAATTTTTCACCTCCCGCGCTGATGGCGCGGATCTCGCGCTCTCAGCGCGGGAGGTTCTGCCAAATTTTCCTTTCCCGCGCTCGCAGCGCCAATCCCGCGCTGAGAGCGTGGGAACCTAGGTCTTTTTGACATGTTTTTGCCTCCTTTTGTTCATCTTCTTCGATATTCAGACTTTGGATATTTTTACTCTTTTTTTCCTGCTTTTCTTGCACTGATCGAGTCATTTTCTTCCTCTTTTGCCTTGTAATTTCCTATATGCTGACCGCATATCACACGACCCTTGCCAGCTCTGCTCTGGTGAAGTATATCGGAGGGGGTTCGGGTCCATCGAAGTTTGGCTTAAAAGTTGGTCGGTCTCTAATGGACATGACCTCTTTTAAGTATTTCCTTCGGGCGTTCGCCGAGTCTCCTCCGCCACCCAATCCTCCACTGATCACATTGCATTCAAATTCTTCTTCAGGAAAAGTCTCCATTCTGTCGTCGACTTCCTTGCCCTTGGCATTGCGGTCTGGCCTCTGGTCTCTTTTGTCTCCACGCCTCGGACTTCGGCTTCGGCTTCGGCTTTTCTGTCTGGGTTTGTTTTTCTTCTTACCTTGCGTACGAATTATGTATTGTTTTAACTTTCCTTCTCTGACGTGTTTTTCAATTGCGTCTCGAAGGTTCCAGCAGTCATCCGTGATGTGGCCGTTTTGGTCGTGGAAGGCGCAATATTTGCTTTTGTCCAATCCGCTCTTTGCCCTAAGGGGGCGAGGTCGGTCGACGTTTCTCATCTCGGTCTGGGCTACTTCTCGCCAGATCCTGGATCTGGGCACGTTTAATGGTGTATAGTCCTCAAACTTCGTTCTGGGAGAACGATCTTCCGTCTTCTTCTCGCGAGTGTCGTTCCCTTTTTTGGACCCCTTGTGGTCCCGATCTCTACCGTTCTTCTTATTTGGGCTTCTTCTGGACGGGCTCCGCCCACGAGAGTCGACGTATGCCTGCTGCATATCCTCCACGTCAATGTATTTGTCGGACCTACGTCGGAATTCTTCGAGGTCGTTGACCGGGTTCTTGTAGATCGACCTCGCGAGGGGGGAGTCGCCATCTAATCCAGAAATGATTAGATGAAGGTGCACAGCTTCAGTGAGACCACGGACCTTCAGTGCTGCATCTTTGAACCTATCAAGGTATTTCCTTAATGATTCATTGTCTTTCTGACGAATTCTTCCCAGCGCGTAGGCCGGCATGGGATGCACCTTGCTGGTTGCGAAGTTTAGGCGGAAAGTTCGCGCTAAATCTTCGAATGAGTCAATTGAGTTTTTGGGCAACCTGGTGATCCAGGTCATTGCTTGTCCCGTTAGGGTTGTTGCGAAAATTCTGGCCTTGATGGGTCCTGTAATCCCATTAAACAGCATTTCGGTTTTGAAAGCCTCCAAGTGGGCTTCTGGGTCTTGGCTCCCATCATACGGAGGTATTCTGGTGCTCTTGAACCTTGGGGGGATGGCCAGGTTCATTAATCTTTCCGTAAACGGGCTGTCATTAGCTTCATCGTCGTTCAGATAATTTTGGTTTTGGTTGTTGACGGCGATGTTCTGGCCTCCTACCTCTTGCTGATTGCCGAGGTGTTGAGACAGGGTTTCCAGGACGTTGGCTTCAGGAGCGGACGTGTTATGAGGTTGGGAGGCTCCATTACCAGCAGTAGCATTTCCACCCAGATTTTGGTGCTGGTTCCCTCCGTCCTGAGCCTGTGGCCCGCTTCCGGTTCCACCTTGAGCAGTCCGGTTTCGTAGTTCAGCCTCCAGCGTGGCCATTCTCTCAGCATCTAGTCGTTGTTGTGTTAGGAATCGGTTTTCCATTTCCTGCATCCGCTGGAGGATTGCTCTCATTGCCATCGAAGTTACATTCGGTGGCTCGGGTTGACGATTCACAGTCGTTGTGTTTCCAATCGGTGGTCTAGGAGGCGGCCTCTGTGATCCGACCTCTTCGACTTGCACGTCCACCAGAACCGGGCTAGCTGAAGCCTGGAGCTGCTCCAAACCAGACATTTGGGGTGGCCCCTGAGCATTGCCCGACGTGGATCTTGTGTTGGTCATGGTGTTATGGGAATCGAAATTTACCGAGTTCCCACAGACGGCGCCAATGTTAGGTCCGAGGTAGACCGTATTGCTATACCGGATGGTATGCGCTCAGAGATGATGTATATGCCCAACTTACTAGGCTATATGCCGAGGTCCCAATCACTGCGCACCAGCAATAGGCTTTATAACCAGGGGGTGTTGTGTGCACAATGAGTGGAATAAGCTAGGCGATTCAGAGGTGTGTACCTGAGATGTCTAGGTTCTTATTTATAGGAGTACCTGGCTCGGCTGCTGAGCTCCACTGTTGAGATTTCGTCCGACTTGGTCGGCCTCAACGGGCATGTTTGGGTCAGTTGCGATTTTGCCATATCCCTCATCCGAGATATTCTCGGAAGGCGGTTGACTGAGCTTCATCCGTAACAGAAATGATTTATTTTTTGATTAAATTGATGGGTATTATTAGTTTAGTTTTATTTTTTTTGTTAAATTATTGAATATTAAATGAAATATAAATTTAAAATATTTAATATTAAAACGTGTCCCAACGTGTCGAAATCCATATTTTTTTTTAGAATTGAAGTATCAAAGTGTCGTGTCGTGTCGTGTCACATGTCACGTGTTGAGTCGGTGCTAGATAGGTGTAAAGTGTCATATTTTGATGTGACTTGTGAGGGTACTTCTATCATTCTTTGTAGGGATTCTTTCCTTTTCTTCTTTCATATATGTTTGCTGATTTAAACATTCTTCGATCTCAAATATCAAATTTGAGAAATTAGTCTTGCATTGTTTATACCTTCTATTCAGTGTGAACACTAAGGTAAGTGGGTAAGTGTTTGGATAGTGCGAAGTAATAAGGAATGATAATGATATGGGTTTGTAGTGAATACTGATGGGTAATATGATATGTAAGTTTTAGTATCTATGGCTCAATGTAATATGGTCTTCATTTAGTATTGCTTGTATATTTATAGGGAAAATATTTTCTCCTTTTAAAGGAGAAATTTTTTCTCATGTTAGTGACTCATAATACATGTCGGTCCCACCTTGAAACTTTTTTCTCTCCACTATTTTGTGGGCCCCACTTGTATTGTGAGTCACTAACATGAGAAAAATTTTCTCCTTTAAAAGGAAAAAATATTTTCCCATATTTATAATAGTTATTAGGGTTTTATAAGAGTTATGTTGTAGGAAAGTGATTGTGTTATGTTATAGATATTCATTTTGCGTGCCGAAGTTTTTTTTTTGTGGGCCTCACAAAAATGTTGTGTGTGTAGGAATTTTTTTATGGCCATGTTAAATGATAGATGATAGATGATAGATGATAAATCCTAGTTGTTATGGACGGTTATGAGAGGGAATCATGGGATAAAATAGTTATCCAAAGGTGATCATGGTAGCTGTTGGTGGTTGTGCTGGATAATATTGATCATGGATTTGAGCCCACGATCCGGGCTAATGGGGTTGAGTCCATTATATGAGATCGGGGTTCTAATTATAGCCGAAATGTCAAGTCGGAACCGAATAAGAAAACTACTTGGACAAGGGATCTAAGTCAGGAAAAAGGGCTTGAGTATTGGTCTATAAAGAAGTCCAGTTTTAACCCCAAAAATGAAACTATTAGTTAAATTTGTTTAATTTCCTTCAATGAATTATAAGGAGATTTTCGTTCATATTATTTAAATTGCGATCATATTCATATAAAATCATTCTTTCAAAAAGCTTGGAGATGAATGGAAAATGAGAATTAATATGATTTTGTTGTGATCCTTGGAGAGGCATGATATTTGTGATGAGCTTCCTCATAATGGGTATGATGCGGTAGTATCTTAAATCTGAATGGTTAAAATTATGGTAAGACAAAAACGGACATAGATTCCTTTAATATATATTTTTTTTTTTTTACAAAAAGCTCTGGGGTGTGTAGTTCATGATGTAACCGTTTTATTTATTTTATTTTATTTTTGTAAATAGCCGTTTTATCTATTTAAATAAACATTGGGTAATACTTCTCTCATTTAATATGAGAGAAGTTTTTTTTCCTACACTAACAAAAAATGTGCAGCTCACAAATTAAAGAAAAATAAAAAGAAAAGAAATTGCAGGCAAGTCTCTTTGTATGTTTATATGATATGAGATAGTTATCTTTTACGATTGGAGAAAACAATTTCCCATAAACTTTATACAAAAAAACTATTTAATAATTGAGTTATATTTAATTATTTATCTCATTCAACATGAGATAACCCATCTTTTTACACACACATAACAAAGATGGGTTCCACTTTTTTTTCTTCAATCATTTGTGAATCCTTCTTATAATTTTATTGCATCAATATAAAATAACTTATATATACAACTACATAAGAAAAAGATTTCCGTTAATAATTACAGCCTTATAAGATCTCATTCAATTTTAAAATAACATCGTTTGTCTATCTTGATGGGCTCAATCAAACCATAGAACCATGTTATCTCTTTTTTGGGCTAAAATGGAATATGAAACGATGTTGTGTCAGACCAAAAAGTAATAGAGAGTTTGTACCAAAATAATAATAGAGTGGGGATATTCTAACTATCAAAAATTCTTACTACCAACTTACTACTCATCACATCACCATTGGATCAATGAGAGAGAATGTTAAAAAGTTTTTGGAGAGAGAGAAAATATTAATCTAATGGTGATTAGATGGGTAGTAAGTTGGTGGTAGAAAATTTTGGTAGTAAGAATATCCCTCCTCATAATAATAATAATAATAATTAATAATAATAATAATAATAATAATAATAATAATAATAATAATAATAATAGAGAATTGTACTCAAAACTAATCTGGTGACCCAAAGACAGCAAAGCCTGATAAATGTACTCTGTTCCATTGAGGCCAAATTGTTAAGTGGGATTTGTTGTTATATAAACTATTCCGTTTGCCAACTTCGGATCCAGGGTGGTGTTCTTAATATGTTGTATAACTATCAAGTGTGCCGATATAGAAATTGTTATAAATAAAATTAAAATTAAAAATTAAATTTTTTGAAATGATGAGATTATAGAAATTTCAAGAGTATATAAGAATATTCTTCCTGAAACTTATTGCTTATTACATACGTACTGTAACACTTGACTTGAATTTATATCAGATGAAGAGAAAATTCCACTGCACTAGATATATACTTTGAATAGTCCTCATATTTGACTTTGAAGTGGTCCATGCCACTATTTATAGTCAATCACGATCTCCATTTTTTTTTTATGCTAGTAAAATATATTAGAATGAAGTCTTTTTTGGATATTTAACAAAAAAATACGGTTTATATTTTCGTCTCTTATAAAAAAATCCATATTAGTTCATTTTTTGGAACTAAATTGGATCTTCATTAAATTTCTGAAGATCATATTTTTAAAAAACTATAATTGTAGAGGGAGCAAAAAAAAATTTTTTTATAAAGGACAAAAATGATAACCATATTTTTTATTAACAATCCAAGATGACTTTACTCATATGTATGTATAAAGCGATTTCCCGAACTTAGTAGCAGCAGCATTTCTCATGGAATCCATGGTTTCCCTAACGCTTCTTATCCTTACACTTTTCTTTCTTCAAGTTTTGTTTGTTTTTGCAAACATTTATATAAGTTCAACACTTACCACCAATGACAATGATGCATGGCTTTACCTTTCGGTGAATTTGCTTTTAATTAAATTATTTTTTATTTTATAATTAAAAACCAATACAATTCGATTCGATTTATTGTTTTTTTTTTGGTAAGCTTATTGTTTTTTACTTTTAACAACGTAGTTAAATTATTAATATTTTGAGTTCTATTCAAGTATTACACAAAGTAATTATAATCTATAATTTACATAGTACAATATATTATTTTTGAAGACTTGGCAGGTTTAATAGGTCAGAGCAAACCTTCTATTTTTTAAAAATAAATCAGACAAACTTATAATTTGATTTGTATTAAGTTAATAAATTGAGTAAAGTTTGAAATAATTTATGAAAATCCAACCTATTTAAGTTAAAAGTATAAATTCACCTGACTCATTTATACCCTGCAACTGATAAAAGAATAATGTTAGGTACACAATTTTTTAAATAGATTTAATACTTAATTATTTTCATTTTTCTATTTTTTTTCCTTCCCTAAATTATCAATGACTTCCAAAATTGTGTGGTCTGATAAGGAAACAATTGGCGTAATTAACACTTTCGCTGAAAATATGAACGCTATCACATCATTGCGGACTCATAAATACAGAAATTTAAATGTTTCTCCCGCAAGTGGAAAAATTTTCTATATTGACGAAGAATCTTGACCATTACCTTATTGCAAGTGTACTGTAAGACTAGACTTAAATAGACTTTGTTAAGAGATTAGGATGCAACCACACAAGAGAAAATTACGATTGATATTTCCTACTGGCGGATCCGGAAAATTAGTGAAAGGGTGGACAAGTACATATAAATCTGAGTCTGGTTTGGAACGCGATTTGTGAGTAGGTGCCGGCTGGCTGGGTCTGATTTAGATCTAGATTTGGACAGATTGCGACTCAACTTGATCGATGATGGAGAAAGAAACAAATATTCCAGCTTCTAATAACGGAGATTGAGGTTTGAGATGAGATGAATCAGTATGTAGAGATGCAAACGAGCTCTCTTCTGTTAGGTTTGGATAATGAAGGTGGAGGAGAAAAAAAACTCACGAAAAAATAAAATAGAAGGAGAAAAATTAAAGGGATATGATATCATAACAATCAACTAGGGTTACCACCAATGTTACTATCAATCAATTTCACCGTTAGATTGATTATGTTGATCTAACGATTATATTTATTTTCATCTTATATGGTTATAATCTCCATATTTAATGTAAAATCATTAAATATGGGAAATCAAAACTATTGTCTGTAGCTTGTTATGGAAGCAACTAAATTATGAGCGAGTTAATCTAAATAATCTTTAAAAAAAAAAAAATTGGGGTTCGCGGACATAACCAATTTCTGTTGGGTCCACCACCGCTAGTGTTACACATTTTATCCATTAGAAATGTAATACATAAAAATATATTAATTACTTATTAAAAATTGTATGAGTTCAGTGATTCTCTCGTTATATCACAAATGGAGTTATCTTTTTTATTATAAAAATCATTGTTTTATATATATTTTAAAAAATTCGGTTTTTGAAAATTTAAGTCGGAAGAAAGAGATAAAAATTTTAAAATAGGTCATTTTAAAATTTATATGAGATAATTTTATCTCCTTCTAACATAAAAGAATATTATTTCTTATTTATACATATTCTGATAAGTATTTGTATACGGCTTAAATATGGACTGAGAAATTCAATCCTTACGGTGTTAGGTGTCATATTTTGATGTGAGGGTACTTCTATGTTGAGCTTCTTCGTATATGTTTGCTGATTTAAACTTTCTTTGATCTCAAATATCAAATTTGAAAAATTAGTCTTGCGTTGTTTATATTCATAAAATTAAATTCAAAGAAACTATTAGTTAATTGTGTGTAAGTTTCCTTCGATGAAATATAAGGAGATTTTCATTCATATTATTTAAGAGTTCGTTTTTTCTGCAGTTATTATATATAAGTGCAATAAGTCTAATACGACGTTGTTTTGTGAAGGAAATCATGGTATTTTTATAATTTTAATTTATTTCAGGATTATAATAGTCTTTATATTTATAATTTTTTAAGATTTTAATAATAAAATGATGTCGTTTTGAAAATAAATACACATAACTTATCTGCATTAATTACAGAAATATTTTTTCCATTATTTAAATTGTGATCATATTCATATAAAATCATTCTTTTAAAAAGCTTGTGAGATGAAGATTTTCCATGAAAGTGAAAATTAATATGATTTTGTTGTGATCCTTGGAGCAGGCATGATATTTGTGATGAGCTTCGTCATAATGGGTGTGATGCGGTAGTATCTTAAATCTGAATGTTTAAAATTATGGTGTGACAAAAACCGACGTAGGTTCCTTAATTTTTTTTTTTTTTACAAAAGCTGCAGGGTGTGCAGTTCATGATGTAGTCGTTTTATTTATGGGAAAAGTGTATATCATTTTAAATGATATAAAGTTATGTCATTTTAAGTGAAAGAAAGAAATAGATAAAGTAGGAGAGAGAGTAAATAAAAAAATATAAAGATATGAGTCTCACCTCTTTGTGAGTGAAATGACATAAATTATGTCATTTAAAAGGACAAACATTTTTCTCTTTTTTTTTTTGGTAAAAGATTTTTCTCTTTATTTATTTAGATAAACTTTATACATGAAAATATATTTAATAATTACAGCCTTATAGGATCGCATTCAATTTTAAAATAATATCATATGATCTTGATGGAGAATATTTTTTTGTAGATGGGAGCATGGTAGTCCCTTCCCCCAAAAAAAAAAAAGGGACCGAGAGGGAAAAAGTTAAAATGAAAGAGATAGAAATGGAAGAAAATTTTTTATTTATAAAAAAGGGACCACGGAATAAATTGTGGATCCGGAGCATACTAAATTTTTCCATGTTGATAGGCTGAATCAAACCATAGAACCATGTTATCTCTTTTTTGGCTAACTGGAATTTGAAACGATGTTGTGTTAGACCAAAAAATAATAGAGAATTGTACTCAAAACTAATATGGTGACCCAACCCGATATGGAGATTGTTTTAAATAAATTTAAAATATAAAATTAAAAAAATTGAAATTATGAGATCATAGAAATTCTTCCATGTTTCAAAAGTCAAAACAATATCCAAGAGAATATAAGAATATTCTTCCTGAAACTTATTGTTTATTACATACGTATTTTTTTTGCAAGAATAAAAATAAAAAATTCCACTGCACTTGATATATAATTCAAGTTTGAATAGTCCTCATATTTGAGTTTGAAGTGGTCAATGACGGGTGCAGGCTTCTTTAAGCCACTATTTAACAAATAGAAATAGACATTATTATATATTCTTCTTATTGTTATTAAAATATATGAGTAAAGCCATTTCCCAAACTTGAGCAGCAGCAGCAGCGTTCCACAAGGAATCCAGACATGGCTGCGCTGACACTTCTTATCCTTAAACTTGTCTTACTTCAAGTTTTGTTAGTTGTTGCTAACGTTAACTTGAATTCAACACTTACCACCAGTGACAATGATGCATGGCTTTCACCTTCGGGTGATTTTGCTTTCGGATTTCGTCCACTTAACGACACAAGCACGAGTCTCTTCATGGTTGCCATTTGGTATAACAAAATACCCGACAAGACCGTTGTTTGGAGTGCAGAAGCAGCAGATGATAACGTTGTAAAAGCACCAACAGGGTCACAGGTTCAGCTCACATCACAAGGACTAACTCTCACAAATCCTAACGGGGAATCCATATGGACGGCACAACCAGACGCCGTTGTTTCTGATGGAACTATGCTTGACACCGGCAACTTTGTTCTCTTACAAAGGAATTCTACTCGTGTGTGGGAAAGTTTCAATAATCCCACAGACACGTTGTTGCCAACCCAATCTCTGGAGCAAGATGGCAAGTTAACTTCTCGATTCACGGAGACCAATTACACAAGAGGAAGGTTCCAACTTTATTTTCAAGATGGCGATGTTTTTCTGAGCCCCCTTTCTTGGCCTTCAGAATTTCGATATGACCCTTATTATAAAATTGATGCTGCTGCCTCTGCTTCACAATTAGTGTTCGATGAATCTGGGAATATTTATGCAGAGACAACGAATGGGACTATAACCCAACTTCAAGGTCCACAATGGGTTAACTTAACTCTTGATCCTAAGCAGAATTACTATAGAGCAACACTTGACTTCCATGGAGTTTTCACGCAGTATGCTCATCCAAGGAAATCCAGCGACGAACAAGGTTGGTCAATTTTGAGGTATGTTCCTGACAACATATGCAATGTAATAAACAATGAAATGGGTAGTGGTACCTGTTGGTATAATAGCTATTGCTCCATGGAAAATCAGAGGCCTACTTGCAAATGCCCATATGGGTATTCATTGGTAGATCCAAATAATGCATTTGGTGGGTGCCAACCCAATTTCACCCTCGTTTGTGGAGCCGATGTTGAAGGGTTGCAAGCACGGCCTGAAGAACTATATGACATGCCCATATCAACGGGCATGAATTTTCCTTATGGAGATTATGAAAGGATAGAACCTTATACTCAAGAGGAGTGCAAACAATCTTGTTTGCACGATTGCATGTGTGCCATTGCCATTTTAGGCGGTAGCACTTGTTGGAAAAAAAGATTACCCCTTATTAATGGAAGAGTGGATGGAGGCAATCAATTGATCTTTATCAAAACAAGAATTACTCCTCTGAGCAAATTAGATCCCGGTGCAAAACGGGAACTTCCCACCACTGGTCCTGATTCAAACAATGAAGATAAAGCTAAGTCAATTCTTCGAGGGTCACTTATTGGCTCCCTTGTTCTTAACAGTATACTCATTGCAACTGTGGTTTTGATTCTTCTCTTGAAGCCAAAAAGGATTGTCCAAGCTTCAAGTAATTTGGAATCAAATTTACATTCATTTACTTATGAAGCACTGAAAGTAGCCACATGGGGTTTTAAGGAAGAACTAGGAAGGGGTTCCTTTGGCATTGTTTACAAAGGCAAAATTGAAGCAGCGTCTTCTGATGTGGTTGCCGTCAAG
The DNA here is from genome assembly GCA_032173675.1 of Gastrolobium villosum. NCBI lineage: Eukaryota > Viridiplantae > Streptophyta > Magnoliopsida > Fabales > Fabaceae > Gastrolobium > Gastrolobium villosum. The sequence continues at coordinate 15,350 of JAVKPL010000666.1, forward strand.
AAATTGGACAGATTGGCACAAGAAAGAGAGAAGGAATTTAAGACAGAGTTAAGTTCAATTGGTAAAACCTGCCACAAAAATCTGGTAAGGTTGATTGGATTTTGTGACGAGGGAATCCATAGGCTTATTGTCTACGAGTTCATGAGCAATGGTACTCTTGCAGATATCCTATTTGGACAAGCCAAACCTATTTGGAATCTACGGGTTAGGTTTGCTTTGGATATTGCAAGAGGGTTGTTGTACTTACACGAAGAGTGTGACACTCCCATTATTCATTGTGATATAAAACCTCAAAATATACTCATAGATGAGCATTTCAATGCAAAGATCTCTGACTTTGGGTTGGCCAAGTTGTTGTTGTCTGACCAAAGTAGAACCAATACCATGATCCGAGGAACTCGAGGATATGTGGCTCCTGAATGGTTTAAGAATGTTCCTGTAACGGTTAAAGTGGATGTTTACAGCTTTGGTGTCATGTTGTTGGAAATCATTTGCTGTAGAAAAAATGTGCAACTAACGGAGTCCGGGGAGGAGGAGGAGAGAGCAATATTGATAGATTGGGCTTATGATTGTTATATAGAAAAGAGAATAGATGTTCTGGTGGAGAACGATCATGAGGCGTTGGCTGACATTGGCAGGTTACAGAATTGGGTAAAGATAGCAATCTGGTGCATTCAAGAGCATCATGAAATGAGGCCAACAATGGGAAAGGTCATGCAAATGCTCCAAGGTTCGGTTCAAGTTCCCAACCCACCATCGCCTTCCTCCAATTCAATTTAGTTGACTGCCATCCAATCAGGGAGAAAAGGTAACCCTGACACGATTCTATATACCTTTTCTTATACCTTTTTCACACGATATTCATGGTTGCTTTATGTTATGAAATATTTCTTATTTGTATACTTCCTATATATATATATATATAAAAGTAGTTCGACAGCCACTTTATATAAGGTTATTTACAGTTATCTCTTAGTGAATGATCAGTCATACTTAGTTATAACAATAAAGCTGTTCTTTTTTTCTCTTTCCTCAGACACTGTCGGCTGACGTGACGGAGAGAGAAAATATAATTTCAAAGTATGACCGGTCATACTTAGTTAAAAAGGGGCAGCTGTAGACAACATTATCTAAAGTGGCTGCAGAAATGCTCCCATATATATATATATATATATATATATATATATATATATATATATATATATATATATATGGGGAGGAACATTTAACACGAAAATTGTGTCAAATTTCAAATTTGACACCTCATATAACTTTCATGTTATTATGTTCTCGAAAAAGATCAATGACTCTGAGTTTTCTAAGCATGCATATATATATATATATATATATATATATATATATTTCTATATAACAGCTCTCGTTGATATCATTTATAATGTCAAATTTTTTAAAATTTGACACCGGTATCAATAGTTACGATTAAGTGTAAAAACCCTAATATATATATATATATATATATATATATATATGGTTATTTTTTTCTCTGTCATTCAAAATGCTTTGTTATTTGAAATCATGTTATGGAGGAAGCAAATTTGGTGATGTAGGACAATTACCACTACTCCTCTAAGCAGTGTGCTCTTTTAGTAAACCTAATGTATTTTTCTAGTACGGAATGTTTCTCTTATTCAAAGAATCTCTAAACAAAGAAAATTGAATATTATATAATAATAAAAGATGTTTGATGTTTTATTTATAGACCTAACACGTACACTCAAACACTCTATATAATGAGACGTTGGCTGACATTGACAGGTTACAAAAGTGGGTGAAGATAGCAATTTGGTGCATTTAAAAGCATCATTAAATGAGGCCAACAATGAGGAAGGTCATGCAAATGCTAGAAGGTTTGGTTGAAGTCCCTGTCTCAACATTGCCTTCCTTCTTTAATTCAATTTAGTTGACTTTCATCTAGCCAAAAATATTGGGGGAGAAAAGGTAGCCCTCACATGATTCTATATACCATTTCTTATACTTTTTTTACACAATATTAATGGATGCTGTATCTTATATATGCAATATTTCTTATTTGTATACTTGCTATATGCACCCTTGTACCTTGATATGGTTATTGTTTTTATGTCATTGAAAATGTTTTTTAATTTGAAATCTTTTTTGAGGACGAAGCAAATTTGGGGATGTAGGACAATTCGCCACTACTCCTCTAAGGAGTGTGCTCTTTTAGTAAACCTAATGTTATTTTCTAGTACCGAATGCTTCTCTTATTCAAGTAATCTCTAAACAAAGAAATTTAATATTATATAATAAGTAAGATTATATTTATAAATTTTTTGTTTACAAACTACATTATGTACTCACATGTTACACTATGTACTTTCGATAGTACATAGTGTAATTTACAAAAATTTATTAAAAAAAACTATAAACGGATCATTCCCTTACATAATAGTAAAAGATGTTTGATGTTTTATTTATAAACCTAGCACATCCAAGCACTCTAATCAGTTTTTTTATTTATGTATAAAAAATTTATTTTTATTTTAATCTAAAATAAGGTAATTAAAAATAAAATAAAATATTTAAATAACAATAAATAATCGGGATTAATACTTTTTATATTATAGGAGATAAAACTATCTCCTACTCACACATAAAAGAATGTGTGGCCCATGCAACGCCATAATCGAGAATATCAATGATAAGATCATTATGCTCCATAATAATGTTAAAATAATCGAGAGAGGATTATACGTGTTAAAGAAATCATTTCGACAATATTCACAATTTCATGAAAGACATACTAGAAATTGAAATATGTAATAACACAAAGTTAAACTGTATCATACGAAAATATGAACGTAGCAAGAAAAAATTTGAGCTCAGTGTTTGACACTGTGTCTTTAAGACAATTTCGCCCTTTCTGTAGTGCCCAAGATTCGTGGACAATTGTCTCCTGTGCTAGAACAAATTACCTCTATTCTTGTGGCAGTAATTTCACATTAAATAATCTTATCGAACTCAACATATATCTGACCAATCACATTGTAATAGAAGAATGTAAATGTAAAGAATATACAAGGCTAATAGAGAAAAACTCTTAAAATTATTATTTTCTATCTATTTATAGAAAACATAATGTCACGATTTACACTATACATATTTGATGAAACAACACCTTCTTTCCACAATGAAAAAAATGCATCTTTTCCATATCAAACTTCTTATTAATAAACATAATTAATTCCGAACACCTGATCCACCGTCACCTTATTCCTTCGATTAGATTTATTGATGTGCATCGGCAAAAAAATAATGAGACAAAAGGGCATTGGATCTATCTACAAATTCATGTACAATTTTTTACATTATATTCATGGTTATTTTTCTATTATGAATTCTTGTGAGACTATTTTTATATTCACATGCCAATGGTATTATCAAAATTAACATTCATCTACTTGACAATAACTTACGGCTAACCAAGTTATTCTGATACAAACATGTTATACAATAGCAACGACATCAATGCATTTGAAGTTATACACGTTCCTTTCGTTCGATGATTTTCCCTACTGGACTCATCTAAGAGCAGGGTTAAATCCTGCAAGGCTTGGAATAGCGATCGGGTAAACGAAATTTTAGTGGACGTATTTTTATTTTTTTTTACCTAAAAATTTTAATTATTGGAAATATCTATTCAAAAAAATAATAATAATCATTATGAATATGGTCGGAAAGTGAATTTTTTAGAAAAGTAAAAAAAAAATAAAAAAATTGTTTGATAAATTAGCATTTTGCTGGCAAAATCAGAACACCTCTCTTTTGGTGGTATTCTCATATTGTATTCAGTGGTGGACACAGGAATTTTTTCTGTGGGGGGCTAAAAATTAAACATTTGCTTCTTTCTTCAAACATAATATATGCGAGGCCAAAATACGAAAAATTAAATATTTGTACCTGTTTAGATTCTCTTTTTTTTAAGATAGAAGTTACTTATAAGCATAAGCTAGTCCAAACAGATTTTGAGAAAAAATCTTATAATGAAAAGCTCTTTTTTTAATCTTTTTCTTGAATTGTGTGCTATTTTTTTAAAATGAAGAGTTATAAAGATAGATAGAGAGATAATTTTCTTGAAATATGTGCTTTTAAGCTAAAAATTTTATGTAATAACCAAGCAACTTTTAACTTTTTTTAGCTTTAGCTTATAAGTAGTTTCTAGTTTAAAAATAAGAGGATCCAAACAGGCTCTTAGTGTAATTTGTAAAAAAAATTGTAAACAAATTTTTCCCCATAACTTAATACTAATTCCATATGATAATTCTAGGCCAACAAACAAGCGTCACGTAGCTAAAAGAATTTGAACTAAGAGAAACCATGTAGTTCTATTGGTGGTCACTGATACTCCCAACACTGTGATGTAATCTTAAATAAAACTATTTTTGTTAAAGCAAGAAAGGACAAGAAAGCATTAAATCCTGGATTTGATAATCGTGACTTTCTTTTCCCTATCTATGAACTCTCTCTAAAACCCTCGAACTAAACCCTGAGCTTACTTTTCACTTCGACAAGATCTAATCAGGGTACTGCACTCTTTCTCATTCTTTTTTGTTTTGTTTTGTTTATTTCGTTAAAAAATGCAATCAGAGTTATAGGGGTTTCAATAGACATAGGACCTGAGAATACAAAGAAGCTCTATAAACTCTACGGTAGGAGAAAACTACTTCACATTAATGGAGATGAAAAATGGAAATTTCTTTCATTATACTTATGTTAAAAAAAATTCTTAAAATTTTGAGGGGGCGGCCGCGCATCCTAGCACCCCTAGGTCCGCCGCTGATTGTATTTTTATTTCAATTTTATACACAAAATATATTGGTATGCAAATGAGTTTCGTAGGTAATTTTTTTCCAAATCCCTACCAAACATGAATTTTTCTTTAATCCCATCCCCACTTTCTCATGCAACAAAATAAAATTCTCTACCAGACATCCCGTTGTCGTTCTTTTCATCGGGCTAAAAAGTCATATGATGCTTCCAAACTTGATTCACTTTCATCTTGAAGTTCACATCGGATCAACCAATAACAATTAAGGAAATGATCCGTTTATAAAAAAGAAATTATAAATTACATTAAATATGACCGATCATACACTCTTAATTAAAGTATGACTAGTCATACTTAGTATAATTTATAAAAATTTATAAACAAAAAATTTATAAATATAATCTCCGCTAAAAGATAATCATAAGATTTGGATTTAATTCTTGATGGTAATCTATGATCTGTAAACATTTATTAGTTGTACGTCCTATTACTCTTAATTTTATGGGAAAACTAAAAAAATACTGTAATGGTCAAGGGAGATTTTTTCAACAGAGAAAAAAGAAAAATACCACTTTGACTATGTGCTGTTGACAATATGTATGCCATGCCCCGGACCCCCTATATTGTTTAGTCACAGAGAAAGAAACGCGTTGATTATAATTTGAACGACTACTGCATAACCTGATTGAAACATTCATGATACTAAGTTATTTTTTTTTAAAAAAAAATAAAAATCGATTTGGGTGCAATCAATATATAGGAAATTCATTATGATGATATTTTTGGAAAAAATTCTTGGTAGTATAGTATAATAACTGATCAACCACGAAGGAGTAAGGAAATTGCAATTTTGTGATTTTTTATTTTTATTTTTAAGATATATCCTTCGGTGTGTTGAATAAACAACTAACTACATACTGAAGATTCAGAGAAGGTATTTGGTGGGCTTAGATCATGTGATCCTTTACCAAAATAGAAAAGAAAGAGGGATAGGGAAAAAAAAAAAAAATGATAGAAATGGAAGAAAATTTTCCATTTATGGAAAGGGATCACTAAATAAGTGATGGCCCGGAGCATATTAGATTTTTTCGAAGATTCGAGAACACTATTAAGTTGGAAAAATCAATACATGATCCACATAATTGATAAATTAGTATGCCTTAGTACTTGTTGAATTTTCATCAACACGTTGTTGAACAGCATCTAAGCTCATTGTTCCATTAATATTTATCCTTTCTCCTAAAAGCCACATGTTAGCCAAACGTTCTTAATTATCGAAAGTATCTCATACCAACCTTTCATGAATTTTGTTCTTGGTGCATCTGTTGACTATTCAGGCTGCTTTACCCACTAATTGACGAATGATGAGATGTAATTGTCAATTACTTGCTCCATTAGTATACTTCTCATATTTTATTTATTTTTTAGTAATATGCCAATTTTATTTTTACTCCATGTCATGTTCTGTTCTATTTTAAAATTGATCAAACATACAATAAAATTTTTGTTATATTCTGCCGTCTTGCGAATTTTGTGTGGTGCAAGACAAACATTAAATGGTATAATAAAAAGAGGACCGTTATAAGTATAACCTCTTTTCGCTTATAACTTTTTACAATCAAATCTTAACTGTTAATTTTCAACAATATGACGATTATAATTTACTGGTCACATTTATTAATTAATTATTAATAAATTATAACTATCAGATTGATGAAAATTAACGGTTAAGATTTAGTTATAAGAAGTTGTAAGCGAAAAGATGTTGTAAATATAATCTCCTAAAAATAAATTGTATAAGCATCTAATAACTACCAAAAAGTCGCACATGTGATTTATCCTAAAATTCTTGAATTCTATGCAAGTCTTGGAATACGTACAGAGATTGCTCCTTCATAATCAGAAAGCTATGAGTCCTGAAAACAACTTTGCAATAAAAATAAAAGATTAAGGTTTCTTACAATCAACCTTCAATCTAATGCACTGGCATTTGGCCTTTAATTTTATGGAAGTTCAGTAACACTACATAATTTCAGAACTATTTGATTTTTGTTTATGTCTTCTAGTCTTAGTATTAAATCTCAGCCAAGCTATTTTACTTATACTTTAACCTTTCACCTAGGAATAGTGAATTTCGATCACAATTCTGCACCATAATTTATAGGTTTAGTTTGACTCTCTGGTGATGGGCTCAATCGAACAATAGATCCATGTTGACTCTGTTTTGGGCTAAAATGGAATATGTGTCTTTGACCAAAAAATAAATAAATTGTACTCAAAACTGATATAGTGACCTTTAAGAGGTGATCGGGCCTGTTGAAATATCCAGTATATACGTTGTGCCATTGAGGCCCAGTTATTAAGTTGGCTTTGTCGTTTTGTGTACGTACCAATCCGTTCGCCCACTTCGGATTCAGGTTGAGGTTCTTAAATTAATGTTGAGGGGGAAAAAAATTATTATTATTTTTTTAATAAATATTTACAAAACAGTCATTTAAATTAAATATAATGTTTATCCTTTTAAATGACACAACTTATATCCTTCTATCACACCTTTACTTTCCTCCTTTATCTATCTCTTTCTCTCTCTTATGACACACACTTTACCCTTAAATTAAATGTAAATACGAATCTATAGCACTCAAATATGTCACACATGGGCGTGATCAGAGGCATGATCAGATGAGAGAGACACATCCCACATGGGGGTGTTTTAGGAGAGAGACACGTCTTACAAGTGGCGTGACTCACTATGTGCTGTGGTCCAAAAAGTCAATAGTTTAACCGTAAAACTTTGGAAGGTCATAACTTTTGACTCGGGTGTCCAAATTATGTAAAAAAAATTGATTCACGCAACTTTTCGAGGTCTACACAATGAGGCCTCATTGAAGGGGATTTGGTGAAAAAAATTCAAAATTTTAGATATTTTATCGTAAAACTTCGGATAGTCTGGTCATATCTTTAGCCTCGGGTGCCCGAATCTATTTTTTTTTGATTCCGCATAACTTTTTAAAACAAACGTGTTGCCAAGTTCTGGACGAGACTTGGTCAATTTTTTTTCTCTCCAAAAAAGCCTTCATTGTGCTCCGTTTTGCATATTTTACATATGTGAGTGTGAACGATGTTATTTAAGTTGAAGTTTTGTCTCTTGTGAATATTATTTCTAATCATGACAATGATTTTTTCTAGGGATGTCAAAACGGGTTGACACGACACGAATTTGACACGACACAAATACATCAACACGAACACGACATGAATCTTTATTCGTGTCAAAATCTTCAACACTGACATGACACGAATTTTTTGCCATATTTAAAGTGAAAACACAAATATGAAAAATCATAACGGTAATAACAAAGGTGGAAAAAAAAAAACGTATTAAATTTGAAAAAAATACCATAAAAAATGGAAAAAAATATAATTAAAAAAAATGATTGATCTAACGGTGAATTGAATTTTTTTAGTAGTAACATGGTCAAAACAACTATGGTTGACACCTTCCAATTTTTTCTTTATTGATTTGGGTTTAAATGTTCTTATAGTATCATTGTTGTAAATTCGAACTTTTTTTATTGGAGACAAAATATGCCAAACAAGATGTCATTGCGTAGATCTCAAAAAGTTTTGTGAAATCAGAAAAAAAGTTATCTAATTAAGACACCCGAGTCAAAAGTTATGGACTTTCAAAATTTTACAGTCAAATGTTGACTTTAGTGCCAGTACCTGGCAAGTCACTTTTTTTTTATTTTTTATAAACGATTTGTATTTACATTTAAAATGATTACATTTTTGTATTAAAAGAAACAATATAATAATTTTTTGACTCTTAATGTTAGACAACTATTAAGTGTCCTTAAGCAAAGTAAAATTTTAAAATATAAATTCAAAAATTAAAAAAAAATTATAAATAATAATGTAAGAAACTTATTTTTCCTTAATTAAAGACCTGGAGTATGTGTCTTAAAAATGGAAAAAAAGATAATGATTGGGAGGGAGGTCGCTTTGTTTGAAACATTCGGCATTTACTTGAACTAATTGAGTATCTGAATAATTGGTTGATTTTTTTTTTTTTTTGAAAAACAAATAGTTGTGATGTAAAGAATAGGAACAAATTTCAATGTGAAAAGGAGAATTTGAAAATTATTAATTTGAGAGTTAAATTTTCTCAGAAAGTGTGCAAGTCTCAGCTTAGTTTGTGGATCTTGCAAGCGGCTGAGCATTTAATTTAAGATAAAAATAAAAGTTTAAAAGTAATTAATAGCATGAGATTTAAAAAATACAAACCAAAAGAAAAACGTATTAAATAATGGTAAACGACATACCTTAATTAGAAAAGGTATAATTAGAAAACGTATTAAACTTAGGATTCAATTTTATAATTCGAGATCCATAAAAAAGTGTGTCACTCCTTTTTTTATTTTTTAACTTGAAAACTTAGGATTCAATTTTATTATATATTGGACACTTTATAGGGATGGAACTTTTCAATACATTCAATAAACAGATCCATAACCTCTGTACAAGATATATGAATAATTTATTTTATTACGTTTCCAAAATTATTTTAAGCAAAATGTTTTACATACGAAAAATTATTCATTTTTTAAAATAAATCTGGAGTAATTTTGTAAATATTGAGTCATGCACCAAGGATTAATGAAGGTTGACCTACTAAAACGAATCTTGAAGATCATTTTAATTGAAAATATTGTAATAAATTTTTTCGTCTGCTGATTTGATACTTATTAATACTATTTACTTATAGAGAGATTTCAAACTCATCTATGTATTTAGACAAAACTAAACAGCAGAAGTATAATTTACAAAAAAAAAAAACAGCAGAAGTATTTTCATTATAAAATTTAAAATAAGAGAAATTAGTGTAAAATTCAAAACTGGATATGTTTCCAAAATGAAAAATGCTGAATAATACGAACTTATTTTGTAAAATAATTACAAATAGCGGAAGGGGGTTAAGATGATTTTGTTTTATTTTTAATATTTGGTTCACTGAAAAAAAAAAAAAAAATAGGTGAAGTGTGTAATTCCAATGTCACGGCTGTGATTCACAAAAGACATTGGTAAGAAATAACAAAGTTCTAAAAATCTGATTCCTAATCTTTAGATAGTGAACTACTAAATTGATTATAGTACGCCTTATTACTTTATAAATTTGGAAAAAAAAAAGAAATATAAATTCTTTGATCCAGGGAAATATTTCACCTCCCACAATGAGATCGCAAATATGAGTGATAATAACATTAAAGGAAAAAATTCTTAATTGATATGAATTATGTATTGAGTCCCAAAAAGTCACTAAATGTCCAAAATTTTATTATCGATAGGTAAATTCTATAAATAAGAGGTAAAATTTAGAAGTATGACACTTTACTTTCTATACTTGCTATTAGGGGTGTAAATAGGCTAGGCTTCGGTTTAAATAGGTCAGGTATGTGTAAAAATCGTTGGGTCTGCCTTGGCCTGTTTAAGCTCATTAAACATTCAACAATTTAACGAATAACTAAAATAATATTACTTTATTATTCAAATTATTAAAATCATAATTTTTTTATTTTATTTAAAATAAATAATAAGATATAGGCCGGACTATAGGCTTATAGGCCCGACATGTACAAAAAAGCCTATGGCCTATTTTCTAAATAGATTTTTTTTTTAAATCTGAGCCTGTTCTATTTTATTATTTGTAATATGCTAAATCTGACCTAATATAGGCTAGGTCATAGGCCCCTGTAGGCCAACCTAGCCCATTTATACCCCTACTTGCTATCTGTGCACACACGACCACCCCTGCTATGTTATTCTCTGTGCAGAATTATTTGTCATCAAAGGCATCTTCCTAAAAGAGCCTTTAGATCCAAGATAAATACACTAATCTCCAACTAGATATCTCTATCCCCTAGGATAGAACAGGTTGGTGATTTGAGACATGAATGCAAATTTTCAATCAATAGCAACAAGCGCAAAAAGCACCATGACTTACTTTGGGAAGAACCCACTAAAGTTTGGGCTTATATTTATTAATCATGATATTATTTTATTATAAACATATATTTAGAATGATATTTTCCACTAAAGTGGCTCGATTCAGTGTTTTAAAACGCCGCCCCGCCTCGGAGTCGATTGCGCTGGGTCATTGACCCCCTCTCTCTGAGGGTTGAGGTCAGCAGTTAGACTATGTATGCACATCGACCCATCTAATCCCCGAAACTCTGATTGAACCCATGACTCCTGGATTAGAGGGGGTCACTATATACTTTTTTTTTTAAAAAAAAAATTACACATGAAAATATGTTGTTTGGTATTTAAAAAAAAACGTGTTGCTGCCTAGATCTAGAACTAAATCTTTTTCTTCTCTCCCGATCTTCTCTCCCAGATTCAGACCCAGTCTCCCTGATCTAGTGATCTCCTCCACCATGATAGTGGTTCCTCCTATCATCTTCGGTCTTCTATCTCTATCTCCTCCGTTGTAATGGTTCTTCTCTCCCCACCGTTGATTCATCGCGCCGCTGCCTTTCTTCCGCCATTCTCTCTTAGGTAAGGGATCTCTTTTCACATGATGTTGTAGGTGCATCGGAAGGCCAATGAGGGCTTGAGTTTAATGATATAACTTTTCAAAAAGTAAGCATGCCAGTATATGTAGCTTTGGAATAGGATGAAACACTATGGATAAAGGCTTTGAAGACGACTGTATGGAGTTCATTGAAGCAACTAATAGAATAAAAATGTTTCTTTTTCAATTTAGGCTATCATATACTTCATATGTAATAGTGACCTTAACTTCTTTATATTTAAATTTTAAGACTTTTTTATTATATGCCTTAGTTTTATCCGCTATGTTAGAATCTCATATAATACTCATTTTCTTAATCAAAATAAGAATTAAGAAGTTATGTGATATCCTATATGCTAGCCGTTATAAGGGATGTTACAATTTCCTCAACGCAACGCATAGATAATATACTAGTTTAGATCTAAAATAAAACAAGAGAACTTGAAAGTGAATGTGTAAATATATAGGAAATGTAGATAAAAAAAATTAAGTTGACTCTTAATTAGAGGAATCGAATATAGGAAAAAACAGTTATAGTTTGCAGAAACAAGAACAATTTTAATGCCAAAAGAAAATTTATAATGAATTAATCTAAGAGTAAAAACAGTTTAGATTTAAGAAAAAAAATTACATAAAAAGAAAATTTTAGAAATAATTATTTTGATAACATAAGGAGTTGAAAATTAAAAAAAAAAAAAAATGGAGCTAAACAAATAAGATAATTACTAACTTCATTTAAATAAAATTATAAAACGGTAAAAGGACTTTTCTTTAAGAGAATATATCATGCTACTACCTCATTTTCAAAAAATGATAACTCAATTTTATTATGGGAATTAATTTTCTCATTTTACATGAGAAGATTTTTTCATGCTACACCTATGATTGCAATAGCGGCGCTATCGCACGAGATTGCGGATCTGGTGCGGGTTGCGGCACCCAGACGTAACTTCTGCACCGCAACGCTACAGTTTCCGGTAGCGGACGGTGGCAGACAGTAGCAGCGGTGGCGGACGACAGCTATTCCCATGCTATCACACCGCTACAGGGACGGGAGGTTGAGTTTCAGAGATCGGGGAGGAAATAAAACACGGGGGCATCGCTTTGGAAATTTGGATATCAATTAAGGGTAAAATGGGAAACAAAAGGACAGCTGGATTAATGAGGGGTAAAACATGTATTTACTTGCATTTTTTTATTTTTTTCTGAAAAGAAGAGAGGGAAAACGTGTCTCTTCTTTCCCTCTTCTTTTTCCACGTCTTCTTTCCTTCTCTTTCCACGTCTTCTTTCTCTCGTCTTGTCATCTTCTTTTTCTACTCTTTTTTTTTTTGCCGAGAAGAAAAATCCACAAGCATGTTGTTCTATTCAAGTTGCTGGAGACTGATGTTGAAGATCAACGACACACTCAGTCCCTATTTCTGCAACGCACTCAGCCCCTATTTCTGCAATTCACAGCCCCTGTTTTCTGGTTCGCAACTGTTCTGTCTTCTGGTTTGCAAGTGTTCTAGCTTGAGAACAATTTTTTTCCTTCATCATTTTCTGGTTTGAGACACAACAACCACTCCATTGAAGGCCCTTTGTTTTCTCCCTTCTATTTTGCCACTGTTCTGGTTTGTTTTTGCCTTTTTCCTCTGTTTTTCTTCAACCCCCGTTGTTTTTTGGTCATGGCATCTCAAAATATCCAACAAAACAGCCCAGCTTCCGTGGCTTCTTGCGGATTAGTAAAACCCACCGGTGAAAATCTTGATATGGCGTGGCAGTGGAATAGTTTAAAAGATATTAATAATAAGAGATATGTAACATGTGATTTTTGCGGGAAAGTTACAACGGGTGGCATCACAAGAGCCAAAAGACACCAGATTGGGTTGAAGGGGGATGTGGGTCCTTGTAGAAAAATTTCACCCGAAATTAAGAAGATGATGAAAGATGCTTATGTGCAAAAGCTGGCTGAAAAGGATGCATATACTGTTGATATACATGAAGATGATGATATGTTAGAAGAGGTGCAAGAAATTCAACACATTAAAAATGGGAAAAAGAGTGAGACAGCTTCAAGTGAAGCCTCAAATTGTAATGCTGCTGCCAAGAGAGTTAAGGGCCCCTTGGATTTACTTTTTTTTAAGAAACCAGAAGCAAGCATTAAAGTGGGCAAAGGAAAGAGGCAAACAAGCATAAATGATGCTTGTGATAAAGAAGCAAGGGCTAGAACTATTCAATACATTGAAAGATTTTTGTGTACGAATGGACCTTTCAATGTTGTACGTTCAAAAAGCTTCAAGTACATGGTTGAAGCAATTGGGAATTATGAGAATTCCTTTACTTAAAAAGGAATTGGATTATACCAAGGATTTATTAAAAGATCATGAGGTACAAAGAGCCAACTATAGATGTTCCATTATGTCGGATGGATGGACGGATAGAAAGAATAGGACGTTGATAAATTTCTTGGTGAATTCTCCATCCGGGTCTATGTTTGTGAAGAGCATTGATGCTTCTTCTTATTTCAAGAGTGGAGCAAAATTATTTGAGCTTTTAGATAATTTTGTTGAAGAGATCGGGGAGAAAAATGTTGTTCAAGTGGTGACCGACAATGGAAGCAATTATGTATTGGCTGGTAAGACACAATTTGTTTAATTTAACCTCAATTAATGTTAATTTTTATTTTACTTGTTACTCATTTTAGGTTGTTTAATTTGTTCTTAGGAAAATTGTTACAAGCGAAGAGAGAAAATTTGTTTTGGACTCCATGTGCTGCACATTGTTTGGATTTGATGCTTGAAGATATTGGAAAAATTGAGAGAGTTAAAAAAGCAATACAAAAAGGCATCAAGCTTGTTGGGTTCATTTATAATCACACATTGGCATTGAACAGAATGAGGAAGTATACAAGCAAGACTGAATTAGTTAGGCATGGAATGACAAGATTTGCTACAACTTTCCTCACATTGCAAAGGCTTCATAAGCAAAAAAAAATCTTAGAAAGATGTTCACATCAGATGATTGGCTGAAATCAAATACAACAAAAGACCCTAAGGGAAAAAGGGTGACTGACACTGTACTTATGCCATCATTTTGGAATGATGTTGTTCATTCTTTAAAGGTTATGGGGCCTCTTGTGCGGGTGCTTAGACTTGTTGATAATGAAAGAAGACCCGCAATGGGATATACATATATATGAAGCAATGGATAGGGCCAAGGAAGCAATTCAGAAATCTTTCAATGGAAATGAAGACAAATATAGGGATGTTTTTGCTAAAATTGATAGAAGATGGGATTGCCAACTTCATCATCCATTACATGTTGCAGGCCATTATCTAAACCCCGAATACTTTTATGCTAATCCAAATATTGATGATGATGCTGAATTAATAGTTGGACTATATAAATGCATTGACAAGCTAAGTGCAAATGAGGAAGAGATGGACAAGATACATGGACAATTGGAAAAATATAGGAGTGCAAAAGGCCTTTTTAGTATGAATACAGCAATAAGACAAAGGAATAAAATTGCTCCTGGTAAGTAAAAGCACACTTATTTGATCACTTTAAGCTTTTATTCGACAAGTGGTAATGTTAACAAATTGCAATCTGCATTACAGCTCAATGGTGGAAGTCTTATGGAGCACATGTTCCAAATTTGTGAAACCTTGCTGTTAGAGTGTTGGGCTTAACTTGTAGCTCATCGGGATGTGAGCGTAATTGGAGTACTTTTGAGCATGTAAGTACTTGTTTAATGATCTTTTTTGAAGAGTTTCATATTATGGCAGTTTACTAATATTCTTTATTGGAAATTGTAAACTAGATTCATTCTAAGAAGAGAAGTAGGCTTGAGCATCAAAGGTTGCAAGACTTAGTCTTTATTAAGTACAATCAAGCTCTTAAAAAACGTTTTGAGAGCCGTGATTTGGTTGATCCTATTGTCCTAAAAGACATTGATGAAAGTAATGAATGGTTGGTGGGAGAAGTGGGTGAAGATGCAGAAAATGAGTTCGTTTTTGATGATGATACATTGACTTGGGGAGATGTTGCTAATGTAACTGGTGCTAATGAGCCTATAACTTACACTAGGCTGCATACTAGATTCAGGAAGGAAGCTGCCTTTATGCCATCAAGCTCTAGGGGAATAAGGGCTGAACAAATTGAAGAAGGTGATAACGAAGAAATAGAAGATGAGGATGAACAAATCTACAAATTTAATACTAGTGAAGAAAGTGAGGGTGGAGAAGAACAAGGCCTTGAAGAAATGCTTGATGATGATTATGATTAGTTATTTTCCTTCTTGACTTTGATGGAGCAATTTGTATTTGATTCTACTTGGATCCTTTTTGTTCCTAGAATATTATTAATTTAGTTTCCTTCAATGAACTAGTATGTTGCTTCCTTTATGTTCCCTTTAATCCTTGTTTTGAAGTTGTAGTATCATACTTTTCATTACTTATTTCCTCCTATTTTGGGTGATTTCTTATCTTATAACATTTATATAACATTTACATATGTGGTATAACTTATTATAAGTATTTATATGGACTTCACAGTAGCGGCTTTACCGCTATACCGCTATAGCGTTTTTGGGGTCGGCCGCTACTGGCCGCTACCCGCTATTTAAAACTATGTGCTACAGACACAATATATGAGTGGGGTCCACAAAAAATGTGAGAAGACAAAAAAAATCAAAATGAAAACCACTAATGTATTGTGAGTAGGGCATGAGAAGATTTTCTTATGTAAAATGAGAAAATAATTTCCCTTTTATTATATAAGAATAAATAGGATTGAACATTTTTATGAGGTGGACTCAAGATTCATCACCTCTCTCTCTCTATATATATATATATAAGAAGGATCTGTTTACAAATTTTTTTGACAGATTTTTACGAATTACACTATCTTCTTCTGAGAGGACATAGTGAAATCAGAATTCTCCCGGGAGAAGATAATGTAGTTTGTAAACAAAATTTTTTGTAAATATAACCTGCCACACATATATATATATATATATATATATATATATATATATATATATGGAAAATATACTTACTACCTATATATATATAAACATTGATTTTTGTATATATATTTATTGCAAATTAATAATATATATATATATATATATATACGGAAATTAATAACAAGTAGTAAGAAAATTAGGTAGTAAGTATAACTTCTACCTAAATATATATATATATATATATATATGTATATTTATTAAAAGTTCTAAAAGTTATAATTTAAAAAAAAAATAAAAATTAAATACATAAATACAGAAACTTCAATGTTTCTTCCGCGCTTTAAGATAAGATACAGATATTCTTTCATATTTCAAGAGAAGAATTTTTCCAGAACTTATTGCTCATAACATACCGTAACACTTGGCTCAATAGTCTTCTTAAGAGATTAGGATACAACCGCACAAGAAAAAAGTGACGATTGATATTTCTTACGTGTATCTAACGTTTTCTCTAAATTTTAGAAAGTAGTATTAATATGATAATTTCACGATGAATACGATGGAAGAAATATCTCCGTTTTTGTCAATAACAAATTATTTCCATACTTACATATGAAAGGAATGTCAACCCATTCCCATATGTAAGACACGATTTACTGTTAGCATTGAGAAATATCTGGATTGTGCCAAACATTTTTGACCAGCAACATGATATTTATATATATGTGGATCTTCATCACCCACTCCTCATCTTCCAAGTTTCATGTCCTATTCAATTGCCACTAATCAACAAATAACTAGTCATTATTACCAATCATGTTCTCCATTCTTCTTCTTACTGTTAGTAAAATATATATAAAAGGCCATTTCCCAAACTTGTGCAGCAGCAGCCGCGCTTCTCAAGGAATCCATGGCTGCCGTAACGCCTCTCATTCTTACACTTGTCTTTCTTCAAGTTTTGTTAGTTTTTGCAAACGTTAATCTGAGTTCAACACTTACCACTAATGATAATGATGCGTGGCTATCACCTTTCGGTGACTTTGCTTTCGGATTTCGCCAACTTAACGACACAGGTACAAACCTATTCATGGTTTCCATCTGGTATAACAAAATACCCGACAAGACCGTTGTTTGGAATGCAAAAGCAGATGGTGATGTTGTAAAAGCACCAACAGGATCACAGATTCAGCTCACATCAAAAGGGCTCACGCTCACAAGTCCTAACGGGAAAGCCATATGGACGGCACAACCAAACGCCGTTGTTTCCCACGGAGCTATGCTGGACAGTGGCAACTTTGTTCTCTCAAACAACAATTCTACTAATGTCTGGGAAAGTTTCAAGAATCCCACAGACACGTTGTTGCCTAACCAATCTCTGGAGCAAGATGGCAACCTAACTTCTCGATTCACAGAGACCAATTTCACAAGAGGAAGGTTCCAACTTTATTTTCAGGATGGTGATGTCTTTTTGAGCCCCCTTGCTTGGCCTACTGATTCTCGATATGACTCTTATTATAAAATTGATGCTGCTGCCTCTGCTTCACGATTAGTATTCAATGAATCGGGGGATATTTATGTAGAAACAACAAATGGGACTAGAATACAACCTCAAGGTCAACAATGGGATAACATAACTCTCGATCCTAAGGTGTATTACTACAGAGCGACACTTGATTTCCATGGAGTTTTCACCCATTATGCTTATCCAAGGAGCTCCGGTGCTCAACAAGGCTGGACAATTTTGAGGTATGCTCCTGATAATATATGCATTGCAATACTTAATGACATGGGTAGCGGTTGCTGTGGCTATAATAGCTACTGCTCCAAGGAAAATCAGAGGCCTACTTGCAATTGTCCTGATGGGTATTCGCTAATAGATCCTAGTAATCAATTTGGTGGATGCCAACCCAATTTCACCCTTGGTTGTGGAGCAGATAATGATGGAGGATCGCAAGCACAGCCAGAGGAGCTATATAATATTACTATTCTTAGATATGTGGATTGGCCTCTATCAGATTATGAAAAGTTACAACCTTCCTCTCAACAGGACTGCCAACAATCTTGCTTGATTGATTGCATGTGTGCTGTTGCCATTTTTAGGGATGAAACATGTTGGAAGAAAAGATTACCTCTCTCTAATGGAAGATCAAACAGCGGCAGTCACTTGGTCCTTATGAAAACAAGAATTGCTCCTTTGGGTAACCTTGGTCCTGCCAATAGTCCTAACCCAAAGAAAGAAGATCGAGCTAAGCCATTTCTAGGTTTACTTATTGGCTCCGTTGTCATCAACAGTCTACTCCTGGCTACGGTTGTTTTGATTCTTCTCTTGAAGCCGAGAAGGCTTGTCCAAGTTTCAAGTAATTTGGAATCGAATTTACATTCATTTTCTTATGAAGCATTGAAAGAAGCCACATGGGGTTTTAAGGAAGAACTGGGCAGGGGTTCCTTTGGCATTGTTTACAAAGGCAAACTAGAAGCAGCGTCTTACAATGTGGTTGCCGTAAAGAAATTGGATAGATTGGCACAAGAACAAGAGAAGGAGTTTAAGACCGAGTTAAGCGCTATTGGTAAAACCTGCCACAAAAATCTGGTACGGTTGATTGGATTTTGTGACGAGGGACTCCATAGGCTAATTGTCTACGAGTTTATGAGCAATGGTTCTCTTGCAAATATCCTATTTGGACAACCCAAACCCATTTGGAATCTAAGGGCTAGGTTTGCTTTGGATACTGCAAGAGGGTTGGTGTACTTACACGAAGAGTGCGACACTCCCATCATTCATTGCGATATTAAACCTCAAAATATACTCATAGATGAACGTTTTACTGCAAAGATCTCTGACTTTGGGTTGGCCAAGTTGTTGTTGTCTGACCAAAGTAGAACCAATACCATGATCCGAGGAACTCGAGGATATGTGGCTCCTGAATGGTTTAAGAATGTTCCTGTAACGGTTAAAGTGGATGTTTACAGCTTTGGTGTCATGTTGTTGGAAATCATTTGCTGCAGAAAAAGTGTGCAGCTGATGGACTCCGGGGAGGAAGAGAGAGCAATATTAACAGATTGGGCTTATGATTGCTATATAGAAAAGAGAATAGATGCTCTGGTGGAGAACGATCATGAGGCGTTGGCTGACATTGGCAGGTTACAAAATTGGGTAAAGATAGCAATCTGGTGCATTCAAGAGCATCATGAAATGAGGCCAACAATGGGGAAGGTCATGCAAATGCTCCAAGGTTCGGTTGAAGTTCCTAACCCACCATGGCCGTCTTCCTTCACTTCAATTTCTTGACTTCCATCCAGCCCAGAAAATTGGGGGAGAAAAGATAGCCCTGACATCATTGTGTATACCATTTCCGAAGCGAATTTTCCACAAATTTCATGATTATTTTATGTTATGACTTATTTCTTATTGTATACTTCCTACATCATGAATATCCTTATGCTCCAATATAATTATTGTTTCTATGCCATTCAAGATGTTGTCATATCTGTAATCATTTTATGGAGGAAGCATAGGACAAACCAAGAATACTTCTCTCGGCAGGTATTCTTTGGATAAACCTGAGTATTTTTTTAGGGCGAATTATTCCTCCTATTCAATTATCATATACTCTTTAAATGAAAGGAAACTATACATTATATAATAGTAAAAACGTTTCAACAATTCATACCGAGAGTTTATTTATAGGTCGAACATAGTCAATTATGACTTTCTGCACAAAGTTTCTGTACTTAATAGCCAAGTACTCCAACAAATTGAATCCACCATATTGATTACCAAGGTCTAATTATAACTTCAACCTAGATGTTCCCTAACTTAGAAGCATCTTTACCTTGAGGAGGAAACATTAATAAACTATAGGTCTATTCTATGCCATTGCAGAAAAATCACTTACCTTGGTTGCTATCTGCTTCCACGGACGATCCTGGATGTCCCCAGAACCACGCAGATGCACCAATCTTCACATGATGAATTGGATTTGAGATTTCTTTCACATTGTTCATCATGAAAATTACACGGACTGCATTAATCTGAAATGAATGAGGTTCTGCTTCCTAGATCACTTGTGAGAAGGGGAAAGAAATCTGAGCAAACGCACTGGTGTATTGGGTAAAATGATACATAGATTTCTTCAACATGACCCCAACAATACTAAATAGCCTTAATATCTATCCCTGGATTTCTTTGCCAGGGCAATGACATTGAAGTTGAGGGAGTCTGGATTTTTCTGGATCATGCTCTGTATTACTTTAGCTGCATCCTGTTGTAATTTAAATACATATTAGTAATTTTAAAATAAGAAATAATATGAAGGGCAGCAAACCCAGCAAATTAACACAATTAAATGACTACGAAAACATATACCAGGGTTGAAAATGCCATGATCAACATGCAGCACAATCCCACCAAATTTGACACAAAGAATGCACTCGGACAAAGCAAAAGGCATATACAAGCACGTGCACAATACATGCAAGCTAACTCAGAAAGGTGGCAGCCACTGGCAGAAAGGGGTGAGGGCGAGGAACAGTGGGAGAGGTGCTTAGCTTAGAAGACTTAGGCACAGTCACCAGCCTCATTTTCCAAACAAACTTATCATCTATCTAAAAAAGTGGTCCTAAAAGGGGGATGCTCAGTCAGAGCAAATTGCCTGAACCGCTTTGGTATAGAAACCTTGTGATTTGACAACGATATAAAGGAATCTTTTCTTTATATGAATTGCAGAACGAATAGATCCTATCCTTAGTACAAGACTTTAAGGAACAAAACAATTATAGCTTTAACATGCAAAGATATTTACCCTCAACAAAGTACTAGGCGAGGATGGACCATGAGATATTGGCCCCCACTTTCTTCCATCAAGCTCATAAAGTTCATCTGCATATGACAAAAATACGCAGAAATTAATCCCAGATAAAATGCAAACCAAATGCAAAAGAGAGAAGGAAAAGAAACAAAATTATTTTGATATATACAGTATCAATTATATAAAGAAATTACCATCCACACAAGTAAAGCATATGAAATGTGCGTCTGCATTGTCTGATGCCTGCATTACAAAAAATTTAAACAAAAAAAATAAATAATAAGATGAGAGACTCAATTAGATATATCTTAGCATCATATTAAGTGAATCATTTTGAATTCTTTAATTGCAGCTTCTTCTAATTTAGAATGAAACTTCTCTTCTTCTTCCCTTTACGCCCCACAAAAGTAAATCCCCGTGAACATTGCAGGTAAGTCATTGAACTTTAAGGTCGATAAATTCAAGTAGGAAGCAGAATTTGACTCAAACAGGTTGATGTATACTTACAAATTTATATCTACTGTGAAGTCAAAAGGCCATTGACATGCAATAGGTTTACAAAAATTTACCTTTGTACAATGCACAGATCCAGTTACAAAATAAAATGAACAGCGGAAACCATAATTTTGCAATACTGGCCTTTTCTTTACTCAAATTACTAGTCTAAAATCCAAAACTGAAATTCCCAAGATTACTCATCATAAAAAAACCAACAAATTTAAATGATGTTAAATAAACCCCGAGTATGTATCATTTTATCACATCTACAGACTAAAGATAACAAGTAACAATAAGAGCAATATTGATCCAAACGAATTGGATTATATTTTTCTGGTTTCTTCCGAGAATTTTCATCATTCCCAAGATTACTTATTATAAAAGAGATCAACAAATTTAAATGATGTTATATAAAGAGTAAAGACCCCGAGTATGTATCATTTTATCACATCTAAAGACTAAAGATAACAACTAAAAAGTAACAATATGAGCAAATATCGATCCAAATGGATTTGATTGTATTTTCAAGATATGAAGACTGAACCTCAGATCACTATATATCTACCATAAATGTATCACATCATTCCCCATTTAGTGGTGCTTCAATCAATAAATTACCTCTGTATCACCAGCAGTTGCTGCCACTGAATGAGCAACTTCCATTTCTCGGTCATTCTCAAGAAATGTTGCACGCTGTATGATATAGAAGTTAAAAAACGCAAAATGAGCATTCCTTTCAGCCGATCAATTATGTCTATACCCGCATGTATGGATATATGAGAAAGAAAGATATAATGTAGAGCGGGGCCAGGAATAACCTGCAATGGATCCAAGCTTGCAGTAGATTTAAAGAACTTATCGAAGAACGACCCCTCAACTGACAAAAGCAACACTAAATGAATGGGAAATAATGGTTGATGCACTAAAGATCTTAACAGAGGCAATTGATTATTGAAAACTTACCAAGCTTGACATCAGAAGTTAAGTTTCCAAGAGCATGGAGCAGTCCTATTGTTCCACAAGCATTACCCACAGTTTGCTTCATAAAATACACTCTACTACTATGTTCCTACACCGGAACAACACAGTATACAGTTCAATAATCAATGACACCATGGAATATGCTACCCAAAATGGAAATAGATATAAAAATAGATATATCACCTCACCTTTTTTTCATTTTCCTGTAGCATCCTCTCTTCTTCAGTCTGACCAGAGTAAAAGCTTGACAAAATCAGTTCAAAATAAAAAGCAACACAGGCACCTTCATATATAACAAATAAAGAGTTGTAGTAGGATGAAAAAAAAAAAAAAAAAAAAACCTGGGTGGTTATGGGATAAAGAAAAAGCACTGCAAGAACAGGCTTTGGAACCATTTCCAGAAGTTGTTCATCTAAGCCATAAACATCACAGCATTCTGCCTCATTCTCTGGAACCCCAAGCCCCCAAAGGAACTGCAAATCACCCAAAATAACTAAAACACTTAATCCCAAAAAATAAATAAATAAAAAGTGCAACCGCAAACGCCAGAAATGATTCTGTATTAAAATTGGTTACTATCCTAATCGTAATCGCCTTATTAACAAAATTGGTATAAACAGAAAGGCATAATGGGAGGATCCATAGCCAAGACCTGATTCATGACGTCAGGATTAGCTTCGAGGGGAAGCCATCTTTTAGTAGAAGCGCTTTCCTGTAAGGTAGCCATTACTTTCGCTTAGTTTATGCTATGTTCTTCTCTAGTTTTCATTTTTTCACTGTCATTGCTGCTTTATAGTCTTGTGCCACACTCTAGTGGGCCTATCAGATTCACCC
The DNA here is from genome assembly GCA_032173675.1 of Gastrolobium villosum. Lineage (NCBI taxonomy): Eukaryota > Viridiplantae > Streptophyta > Magnoliopsida > Fabales > Fabaceae > Gastrolobium > Gastrolobium villosum. The sequence goes on from JAVKPL010000666.1 coordinate 38,800, forward strand.
AATTCAGGCCTACCAATTTCTACAACCAAAGCCAAGCCCATTTCTAAACATGTCATTTATATTATCTTCATCCCCATTTTTTTAGTATTTTTTGCTAAATAATGCATAATTAGACAAACTTAGTGTATATATATATATATATATATATATATATATATATATATATATATATATATATATATATATATATATATATATATATATCGGTACAAACTCTTCAGTTTTTGAGAGTATAGAAAAAAATAATTGGTGATATGATAGCCTTATGTTGATTTCTCTTTTTATTTCATGATAATGTAAAAATTAATAATAATGAAATAAAAATACTTCCAAATTTAGATAATCTCGTTTTACATAAAATGAATTTAAGGACATACAAAAATAATTATTATAATAACTTGTCCAAATGTGATTTTTTTTACTCCTAAAGGAAGATGTCATTTCATTTTCAGCCGATGGTTAGGAATGGTTGGTTTGATGTTTTATATAAATCAATAGTTTTTAATCTCTCTGACCTTGTTCTTAATTGACCAATGAGACATAACAACTCAGAAGGTCAAAAAAAATATTGTTAATTTCTTCATGCTCATTTCAAGTTGAAAGTATTATTTTTACAAATAAAATTCTTATATACATGAATTCTTCTTCAGATAAATATATCAATGTGTGTGCGTGTGCGGGTTGGTGTGAGTGTACGTGCATGTGTGTGATGTCAATGTAAAAAATCTTCTTAGTTATATATGTTGTCAATAGAGATGATCGAACTGTGACTTGTCCCAAGATCCCACAGAAGCATGCTCCATTACTGAAAAGTATGAGTCAAAAGAATGAAAAACCTCTTACGACATTTGGTTTTAAATACACTTAATTTTGAAAAGAATGAAGCAAGCTGGATTGCATATAATCTGACTGATTGACAAGCTCATTTTTGCTAGTTTGGTTATGAGTTACTAAGTGTAGGTGTCCTCCATGCACTTGATAACTATCTAACCTTTCCTCGGTGGACAAATTTGTGGCCTGCCCCTGCCCTTCTCAATTTGGCTATTTCATCATCCATATTATTAAGTTTGAGATCTCCTCATTGATATTCTACTTAGTTTTTTTTCATGAAATAATATATGCAGTATTTATAATAATTAAACTTTTCCCTAATTGTACTACTATTAGTTTTCTTCCTTTGCAAACCTCACCACAAAAATAAAAAAATTTCAAACCAAGTAACACTAAGCCTTTAATCATACACAGGTAAATGATTCAAAGAATCAACTTTTTTTTCTTTCCTCCCCACACCCTTTAGTTTGCTAGTGTATCAATTTTTATTTTATTTTTTCATTTTAGAGTAAATCAATCTGACTACGATAATAAACTAGAATGATAGAATGGAAATTGTTATGAATCCGACATAAAAGTCCATGTTCTAAAAAGTTATGGAAAGACTAATAGTTAAGAGAAAAATTAAGAAAAAATTCCTTAAATATACTAATCTACAACAAGGGATCAAGAACCAGAGCCTAAATATTCCTAAGAGGCCGAGAAATCCACTATTGCTAGATAACTCATCTATAAATAAAGAAATAAAGGATAAAGTCAACCAAATACACACACTTGACCCTCTCTCTTAGCTATCATTGTCCACACATTCCACCCTTTGGCTATGTTGTCTATTACAATGCACAGTGATCCGTTAATCTCTAAGATATCTCCTTCATAGATGCCTGAGAAAAGGCATTCAAATCCAATATAAACTCACTTATCTCTGACCAGACATCTCTATCTAGAGAGAACAAAAATCATGTCACGCAATTAAAGTATTTTCTCTGGTAAAAACATAAATAAAGTTATGGTCTTTTTACTAAGGGTTTTATAAGAGTTATATTGTAGGAAAAATGATTCTGTAATGTTATAGAGATTCGTTTTGCGTGCTAGAATTCTTATTTTTATTTTTGCTGCGGGCCCCACAAAATGTTGTGAGTGTAGGAAAGTTTTTCTGGTCATGTTAAATGATAGATGATAAACCCTTTTACTAAAAGGCAAGGTAGATCAGTTGAGACAACTATCTTCATGGGGGATTTTTTATTCCAGACAGAAACCCAACTGTTTTGGTTTGTGTACTGTTTAATCTATATAGGGAGCGACTCTCCAATAATTTTGTTCATTCTGAGGACTTAAATCAGAGAAGTCCAATAAAAGAAAGAGTTGCTTACCACCTAAAACCAATGGTTGCAGATAAAAAAGATACTTTCAAATCTTGCGAACCCATCGCTCTAGCCTAAGTTGCTTCAGAGAAGGCCCAAGATTAGGTTTACGTTTCTGAGGGAATTGCCATTTCCCTGTAACCTCCATGGCATTGGAATGTAGAAGATTTGTTGCTTCTGTTAATGCCTTTCTCTTTGTCACAGCATGCTTTTGACCTGCCAATGAAACTGTTCCTGTATTTGTTGAACAATGTAATAATTTCTTTTCTGGTTTCTTCCAAGAATTTTCATCATTTGCTCCCGTGCAACTGTTCTTCCTTGCTGTAACAAAACCATCATTTTCTTTATTGCCTGTACAAGTTGAACTTGGGGAGAAGCTTTTAACTAAACTAGCGCTTATGTCCCGCTTGTCATGTTGATTTTCAGCTTCTGATTTTGCATCTTTGGTATCATTCTTCTGTACCAGCTTTGGAGGCCTCATTGCACTTCTATCGGGATCCAATGGCATTAGATGTGCTTCTCGATTACAACCAGGATTTCCGTGATTCAGGCTCAATGTATCCTCATACTTGTTTGGACCAAGATTATGTTGCAGTGTCTTATCTTGCATGCATGGCTGCAAGATCTTTTCCAAATGGGTAGAATTAGCAGTGTTTAACTTTTTCTTCATTTCAGCACTGCCATCAGCCTGCGATTCCAACACCAAAGAAAAACAGTAAGCACAAATGACTTGGAGGAAATTACTGGACAGTGGACACATTCATGTATTTAGAATACAGTCATATATTAATCAAACTTTCCTCCTATGAACTTTGGCAAATCAAACAGTATTCTATTCTATTCATCAGCAAGTGAAGTGTTCTACTTATTTCCCGGTGCAATTGAGCACAAATATGTTTATTGGCATACTTTAACGATGGCTTATATTAGAATTTAGGAACATATGTACTCATCAGTAAGTAAATAAGTATTGTTTACCGGAGCAATGCTATAACAGAAAAGTTTCAAAAGAGAAATCAAGAATGAGTACCCTGCTTGAAGGCTGCTTTTGCTTTACCTTCATGTTTTTATCAGAAGAGCTATTGTGTTCAACACATCCTTTCGGGTGGACAATCTCAAACCTGCCTTCATTTTCATTCATGACTTCAAAATCAAACCTCTTATCCTCACAACCATTCTCTTGAGAAACCTCATCACAAAAAAGACTACCGGTATCAGACACGGAAGACTCATAAACGTAGCTTGAGAACCAGTTTCTGATGTCCGGAGGCTCTGAATATATACATTTTTTTTTTAAAAAAAAAAAAAAAAACACACACACAGAGAAAAACATAAGCCAATCATTGTTAACTAGTTGAAATATGAATATTTCACATTTTCTGTGGAACTGCACAGAAATTTTCCTGGCAGCCAAATCATAGCTACTTTTGCAAAAGAAATTCCAAAAGAAGCATGACAAAGTACAAACCAGAAAGGAGTGAGCCTGAGCTGAAAGAATCCATACTCTGTTAAAAAAAAAAGAAAAAAAGAATACAAATATAAAATTCTTAAATATCCATTTAATTTCTGAGAGCCTAACTCTGAAAGCCCTAAAAGAAACTATAACCAATTAATGCCCACAAGCTGAATTTCTTTCTATTTTTTTTCTTTGTCTAACTGAAAACTGAAAAATTAGGTAGATACTTTACCTTGATCATGCACATGTCTTCATTATGATTATCATCTTTATCACAAGTTCTGCTACATTGGACTAACTTCTTCCCTGCAACTGCTTCATCTCGAGTCTTAATCTTTTCAAAATCCGCTTTTTCTTGTTTATCTCTCTGGGATTCGGGTACACTGAAAGCAGATTCTTCGAGACTAAAATTCGAATCCAGATCGGGAGACTCATACTCGTAGCTTGAGAACCAATTCCCAATATCAGGAAGCTCTGACAGACAAATCCACAAAACATAAATATCCTTTTTAGGGTTTTTGTCTGTTTAAATATGAAAACTTTGAGAACACCACAATTTAGTCATTCGTAATCGACGTCATTCCCATGTTTCATGCTATTAGGTGAATTTTAATAAGAAATTGATACAAACCATAGGGGCACGAAAGCGAGGACCCCGAAACCGGGAACCTAAAACGGGATGGGGAAAGAAAAAAAAAATAATTGAAATTGGGTACCTTGAAGGCTTGGGGTTGAATCCATCGCAATGCATTCAACAATGCGAGAACCAGACAAAAGAAGAACGTAAAAAGGTAAAGCTGCTACAAGCTATTTTTCTTTCGGAATTTTTTACGATGTCTGTCAAAAATTTAAATTTCGCGGCGTGGGATTGGCGCCATTTTTTTAAGGCGCGTTTGATGTATACCTCGAATCTCTGTTAATTTTTTTTCTTTCCCTCTGAGAAATGTCAACGGTTTTAGGACAAAAGAGAAACTTCTTAATAACAAAAAGAAGAAGCATCCGTTTATAAATTTTTTTTACAAATTTTTGCAAATTACACTATTCCTGGGAGAACATAGTGTAGTTTGTAAGAATTTGTGAAAAAAAAAAGTTTGTAAATATAATCATTTCCTAAGAAAAATACTAATTCAAATGTTAAGTTTGGGAAAGAAAAGACTTTGTTGGAAGAGGCTATACTCATGATCACGTGATCTCTCCACCTTGAAGGAATTAATCCTTGGCTTTCAGCTTAGGGATATCCTGAAACAATTTTCAAAAAAATACTAATTCAAAAGTTAAGTTTGGGATTTTTGAAAGGATATGCCGATGAGCACGTTTAGTTTTGCTTAATTTTCGTATGAAAACAGCTTTTCAGTTAAATGTTCACTCTATAGTTATCTGCTAGTTTAATCGTGACTGCAATCATTTCGGACCAATTCAAGGTTTCAGTCATTGCTAGAACTAGGTTACCTAGCAGGACAAGCATGTACTCAGTCTGATGTGTTGGCCAGAGTCTTGCTCTTTCTCATCGACACAACATCTGTTTCAATTTTCAAAGCAGTAAAGGAGAATAGTACTTTATCAATCTCTTCTTGTACCAATTTTCAATCTAGTTAGCAAAATAGACATGGATTTTTTCAGTGAATTCAGATATTCGATGCAAAAGATTTTAACAATTACGACCTGCATAGGCATTTCGTAGATTTATAGATCATTTGCTTATTTGGTAGTGCTCAAAGAGTCAAACTTAAAAGGAATCTACAAAAATTATGCCCATGGAGAATCTAGGTTAAAGATCTCGTTCTGGAATTTAAGTTTTCTACGGGATTGCAATTTATGTTATGCTAGTTATTTATGTGGCAAATAACTACCACTTCACCTGCTTCGTAGAGAGTCCAATCTGCTCTGATACCAATTTTCCCAATCTAGATAACAAAAACAAACATGAATTTCTTCAATGAATTCAGATATTCTCTGCAAAAAATTATCAAAATTTTATAATTATATTTCTAAAACATTTGACAGTTACATAAAATAACTTACAAACGACTGCAAACATTACCAAAACGACATACGACGTACACCATTAAAATTTTATGCGATGAACCAAAACGTCAGTACTTCTATAATTATATAAAAGAAATTTTATATGTCAGACAAGACATGACTAAATAAGAAACATTACTATGAGGGAACTGCCCTAATTTTCAATCTCATACATTGGAAATATTAATACAATGTACAGTTCAATGATATTCAAAAAATCAGAATAAATTAGGCAAATAAGCAAATGGGAACATGCAATTAAGCAAAATTCAAGGCAGGGAAGACAGTATATTCTTGTGGTCGAGTCAGTTTCCTTCTGGTCTTTAATTTTTACCAGCACCCAATCCCTCGTTCCTGTAATTATCTAATATTGTACTACAGTTGTTCATTGTGCAGGCATCAAGAAGACCATGATTCCAAAGTTTAATCACGAATAACCTCCAACACCTGAATAAAAGGATATTCAGTTTTGCAAAAACAGAATTCTAAAATAAATGACATGAGATATGCAGCAAGCAATAGCTAAAGAACAAAATATATGCATATGTACAATACTTAGTACAGCAGCAGAATTTGGATGTCAGTTCTTTCTAATTGGTGGATGCCCTATCTCATAGGAAGTACTGTTGTAACCGCATGCAGTAAACACAATAAATGACAAGATTCCAAAGCAAAGGAAACTATTAGCGTTTCGAAAATGACACAAAGTATAACAACTAAATTTCAAAGCAAATTAGAGTTAATTTTTTTTATCTTTCAGCATGATTCCTTTTAGTAGGGAAACTACATGAAATTAGAGAAAAATTAAAGGAAGAAAGGAGCAAAAAGCGTACCAAAATAAAGCTGGGGATGAGATCAGCTCTTTTCCATGAAGCTTGGAAAATGCCTCACAGGCCCACGGAACATGACCATCAGCCAGCACCCTACCACAGTAGAAACACATGAAACCAACAATAATCATGCACATGATACAGAAAATCATTTTTTTTTTGTGCAAAACCAACAAGAAGCAAACTAGTGTTAATTATGGGGAAAAAGAAACAGTAATGAAAAATTAATATGGTGGCCAGCATTACACACCTTTGCTTCCTCATAAAAGAGTTCCAGAGATGCATGAGCTGTTTTTCATCTTTGGAAACATCCACAAAATCATCAAGCATCTGCAACAATTAAGTGATTAACATAATGTAAGCTTGTTTCGCTTTAAATATCCAATAGTAAACTGCACAAGATCTTGAAAAGGAGGGAAGGACCAAAATGAGACGGGAATTTTAAGAAGTGAAAAAGAAGAATATAATTTCAGAAAATTATACTTTGGCAATTAAGAATCCAACTGCTAAATTAAATGTAATCGTATTCCTTTCTTTCTACAAATTGTGCCCAGAAGTGACAAAACCCAAAGCAAAATTTTGACAAAGACAAATGAGAAAAAAAGAAAATTTTGAATGATTTTTTCAATCTTACCCTTCTATCTTCAAGATCTGCAATGTCATCGTCAACTTCGTCTTCACTGTCACGATCTGACAACACTTGTTCTAGTGCCATAGGCTTCAATTAACACACAGTACAAAGTAAGAAATGGGGTTTTAGAAATAAATCATACATATTCTTGTTAACCATCGGTGAAGCATTAAAAGAACATGTCTACTAACAGAAGTAACCTCAATTTTATTAAAAAAGAGTGCTATATTTTATTAAGCTAGAAGAAGGGTTTCAAATATAAGGTAATCAAGAATTGAGCAAAGAAGCCTGAGATTGAAGTCAAAAACAAAAAAGTATTCCCCAGAACTTACAATAAGCATGGTATTTGTATCAATCCTAGCTGGTGTAAGTGTTAAATAAAACACATCGCAAGATAATTATTGTCCATCATTCCATCAAACTATAAACCTTGTAAAATCACACACATTAACTTGATCTTTCCTTTCCTCCTTCCCTACATAAAATTCCAATATGATATTAGAGCACTACCATTCTCTATGACTTGTACCATCACTATTCTACTATAAAGTTCCCAAAAACTCTTGTTTGGTATACTCTATTTCACGTAACTTAACTTTCAGCAAACATCTTTCACCCTCCCCTTTGTTGTATATTGTTCCAATCACCTTTCTCTCTCTTGTTCGTGTTTGTCACAGATGGTTTGCCTTTGTTTGTGGGTTTTGCACCTCTATGCTTCAACCATTGGATCCGGCATACTTCAATCAGCCAGCCCTTGAAGCCTTGCCACCATCAAGCCTGCCATGCACCTGCACATGCCACCTGAAGATTGCTACTCCAACACCTACACGCCTCCTTCCAGCCACATGTGAGAAGGCGTCCAGTGACTTTTCCAACCTGACTCAGTTTCCTCCTCTTTCCAAATTTGGTTTCACTTCATCCAACCAACCACCCTTTCTCTAACGGCCCATCTCTCCTTCTGTGGCTGCCATCTCAAATCAGCACATCATGTTTTTCTAGTGCGTGAAGTCCTCTTTCCTATCACCTCCACCATTGTTTTCCACACCACACCATCTCCAGTCAGGCCCAATCCCCAAAGCCTTTGTTTGCCACCTCAAAATGGTTGTTTAGCTCCCTTGGGCTGCACTCTGCTATGTTTGACGCTCTGATCTGAATTTCTCTTCCCACCTTCAATTGATTTGTGGTTTTCCATTGGCTTCGGCTATTTCTTGGTATTCTTTGTGGTTGTTATCTCTGGTTTGTGTCATTTAGCTCTTCTTGGGTGTTTGTTTTATTCGCAGTGACTTATCCACTGATTGGTGACTTCACTTTCTGCCGACAATCATTATGGTGGTGATTGAACTTGGATGTGACTCACATCAGCCCCAAACTTAACTCCCAAATCTAATTTCCAAGTTCTCATTCAATCTCCTAAGTTTTCTTGTGGTTAGAAGCTTCCCAATGTTGTATACAACTTGAGAAGTTTTAATACTTGTGTACAACTGCTTGCCAAGAATTTCTCGCTACTGATCATAACGACAAGGTCTCTTCTTCATTAGCCATGCAAAATTCCAACCAGCTCTTTAGGTTGATGATCATTCCTTCCAACTTAGTCAATTATCTTTTGAGCAATGCTCATCGATATCTTTAACATCCTTGAGTTGTCTTTCCCACCATGTTTTGTGGGGACTAATTTATTTCTCTCTGTTATTTTCTTTCAAAGTGTTAATTTGTAACAAGTTTCAGACTTGGTATGTTTTAACTTGAAGGAGAGTTTTAGAATATCTAGAGAATATATCATAACATCACTATTTTATCTTTAGAACATTTTAAGTATTTTAGATTATCTTTAAAGAGTGGTTTTCATATTTCATGATTTATTTCCTTATTTAATTTGGATTAGGAGTATCACATTAGTATAAATTACGGTTATTGTTTTTTATTTTGTATTACACCAAATTTATATGAATTTCAGATTATTCATTAGCTTGTTATCTCTTTTCCTCCTTTCCTACCTGAAATCCCTATAATGTCAACAACAAAAGAGCCGATCAATGACTAGCATATGAGAAAATGAGTTCCCACAATCAGGAGATAGGAAAACCAGTAGCCGGTCAGTAAACATTGACCCCATGTACTATAGTTTGTTTGGGATTAGATTTCCAAAAGCAGGTGGTAATTACAATGAGGATTAGCAGTTTAGCACAAACTTCATGTATGACTTATAGCTGTTGAACATAAAAAGCAAGGTTTCTACCGTCAACAAATCACGAGCCTGGAACTAGTAGCATTAGCTTATACGTAAAATACTCCATACACCAAGCATGTTAAGAAGCGCATAAGTGAATAAATTTTTTTAAAGAGATCTAAGATAACTAATCACCTGAACTCTATGTGAGTGAAAGAACTGTCTCTTCTGCAGGAGCATACGGCTGGAGAAACAATTTTGAATAAAAAAAAATGAATTAAAATGACCAAATCAGGACATTCATGAGAAAGATAAAAGAAAAAAAAAAATGTCTCTGACTCAATCCTCTCAAACTAATCATAGTTCATGGTGATTACCAATTTTTAAAGACATTCATTAAAGAAAAATAATCATCTGATAACAGATGCTGATGGTGACAGTAATACTGCATATGCATGAGCCAAGAAACTTCAATCACAAATCACAGAAATACTATACAGATATTGGACACCACAAACATCCTCGGAGAGCCATTCAACTTTGTATTATTTCATATTATCCACATATACTTAAAATGTTCTTAGTATTTTAATATATACAACTTGTGTCCAAAAAGTTACCACATATCTATCAGAAACTAGAGGAATGCTAGCAACACTCTTTTCAATACACACTCTATTATTGAGTGAAATTTCATGCTGGCCCCAATAAATAACCTGGGTCACTCTCTATTAGTGAAGCCAACATGGGATTTCACCCAATAATAAAAAGAGTGTCAAAGAATTTGTTGTTAGCATTTATCAAAGAAATTTTACTTGTACCCATACCATGTTACAAAGAAAGTAGAAAATTAAATTTCATTAAACAAACAGCAACTAAAGAACAATAGAAATAAATATAATAACAGAGAATTTTAAAACAGTTGACTCTTCATTTAAAACTGAAGTTTATATCTTCAAAATTAAAAAGATAAGAAATAAAAAGGTTTTACGAACATACTTTCTTGAGTCCGACCGATCCATGCTTAACTTCTTCGTTTTAGCAGGCAGAGCAGGATCACTTCTATGTATTGATTTACTACATTCAGGGTCCCCAGAAAACTGGGGCATGGCAATTGAAACACCTGGAATGCTGAAACTGGATTCAACATGTTCCAGGTAATCCGTGGTGCCAGTGCCAGGATGATCAGGATCAAATTTTCCTCCACCATGCCTTTCATTCTGCAAATTCTTCTCACAGTGATATGTTGTAGACGTTTTCTCCCCTTTGCAGGACAGTATATCTAAACACAGATTTAGAATTTCAGTCCACACAACAAAGAACTTATGGCCAAGGAATCATATAGACATTATTTTTAATTAACAAAATTATAAATGCACACATCAGTTAGACCGGAAAAAAAGAGTGCTATTTGTTTCTTCCCCTATATACTGCAGTAAAAAGATTACATCCATTTGCACCCTTGTATTTTGCAAGGGGAGATTTAATTAATCACAACATGTAGCACTTTGAGCATCTTAATTGAAAGATTATATGAAGTCGGCAAGTTAGTCTAGCCATCCCAGGCCCATCTATATAATGGATAAATGAGAATATATTGCAAGAGTGAAATCAAACAGGAGGACCAGTAATCATCCTAACAACAACAAAAAAGAAGGCTGAATTACACTTTACCTCCCTAAAGTTTTGTCAAATAAATTTTGTTGCATCCATCAAGTTCAAAACTTCACAGTGCTCATTACCCCTGGCATCCAGAGGCCACTTTGAGCCCTGACTAATCTGAGTTGAGTTGGGTAGACCCACTTAGGAGGACAAAGATAGCCCAATGCCTGTTTTTTCCATTCACAGGACTCAAACCTACGACCGAGAAGGCTTACCACTAGACCACTTTTATTTGTTGGACATAATGTTCATAATTTAATATTTATTATATATTATTTTGAAATCCGGTTGAACCCAACTAAACCAGTGACCCAGTACTTCAACCAAGTCGATTACCGGGCCGAATTTTAAAACAATGGGCGTTAGTACATATTACCCCTTCGAACACTTAAAAATTCAAGAATACTGTAACTAATAAAATATATATATATATAAAGGGACAAGAAGAAGTGGGGGAAATGAAGGGGAAAATGACTAAAAATGGACCATCTGGAACGTAAGAATAACAACGGGTTTAACCCTCCACCATACTAATAGCTTTTCTCCATTCCGCTCTAAGACATACCGTCCGCCAATCTATATCCCACTCAATTAAATCTTGTTTTACTACCTTCCCCCAAGTAAGTTTCGGCCGACCTCTGCCTCTTTTTGTGTTGAGCTCTTGGTAACAAACTTCTGTTCTTACAGGAGCATCCAGGGGCCTTCTCATCACGTGCCCAAACCACCTCAATCTATGTTCTCTCATCTTCTCGGCAACCGGTACTACTCCGACCTTTCGTCGGATATCTTCATTTCTTATCTTATCCATCTTTGTGTAACCACACATCCACCTTAACATCCTCATCTCTGCTACTCTCATCTTATGCTCATGTTGCCTATGTGCTGGCCAGCATTCCGCTCCATATAGCATTGCCGGTCTTACTGCCGTTTTATAAAATTTTCCTTTTAACTTAAGGGGGATTTTGCGGTCACACAAAAACCCAGATGCACTGCGCCATTTCATCCACCCTGCTCTGATTCTATGATTTACATCCTCATCAATCTCTCCACCTTTTTGTAAAATGGAGCCCAAGTATTTAAAAGCATCTTTTTTGGGTACCTCTTGACCAATTAAATGCACGGGCTCTTGGTCCCCATCTCGTACCAGGGAAAACTCACACTTTAGATACTCAGTCTTGCTACGACTTAATGTGAATCCTTTGGATTCCAATGTGCTTCTCCACAATTCAAGTTTTCTATTAACACCCTCCTTACTCTCATCAATAAGCACAATATCGTCTGCAAAAAGCATACACCATGGCACTTCCTCTTGAATATCTTTTGTTAGTTCATCCATAACTAAGGCAAAAAGATAAGGACTTAGAGCCGACCCTTGGTGTACACCAACCGTGATAGGAAAATAACTTGATGTTCCGTTACAAGCTTTTACACATGTAGTAGCCCCATCATACATATCCTGGATTGCCTTTACATACTTTGATGGAACCTTTTTCTTCTCCAGAACCCACCATAAAACTTTCCTTGGAACCCTATCGTATGCTTTCTCAAGGTCTATGAACACCATATGCAAGTCCTTCTTCTTTTCTCGGTATCTTTCCATAAGTTGTCGCATCAAGAAAATTGCTTCCATGGTACATCTTCCTGGCATAAATCCAAATTGATTTACAGAAACCTTGGTATCTCTCCTCAAGCGATGTTCAATAACCCTCTCCCATAACTTCATAGTATGGCTCATTAGCTTAATGCCTCTATAGTTTGAACAATTCTGTATATCTCCCTTGTTTTTGTAGATAGGCACAATCATACTTTTCCTCCAAGCATCAGGCATCTTATTTGTCTGGAGAATCTTATTAAAAAGACTAGTCAACCATTTTATTGCCATATCCCCTAGGCTTCTCCACACTTCAATAGGGACACCATCAGGCCCCAAGGCTTTATTAGTCTTCATCCTCTTTAAAGCCTCCTTTACTTCATGTGTATTAATTCTGCGTACAAATCTTCTATTCATATCATTATACGCGTCCTCCAAGTCCACCTCGCTTGTAACTCCATCCCCATTAAACAGCTTGTTAAAGTAGTTCAACCATCTTTCATTTACATCTTCATCTCTCATCAGAAGTTTTTGATTTTCATCCTTGATGCATCACCTCTTTCACCATCCTTGCTCCCAAGCTTTTTATACAACTCGTCGAAAACCTTGCCCCTAGCTTCTCGCACTGCTTTCTTTGCATTTTTTCTCCCCAATCTAAACTTTTGCAAGTTCTCTTCACTGGGACTTCTATGTAAAGATCTAAAGCACTCCTTCTTATGTTTAATTGCCTCTTGCACCTCTCCATTCCACCACCATGTTTCCTTTGTATGAAATCCATTTCCTTTACTTTCTCCCAACACCCTCCTTCCCAAATTTTGAATACACTTAGCCATCTCATTCCATATTGCATTTACTTCTCCATCAAACTCCCAAGGTCCATCGTGCAACATTCTTTCATTGAACTCTCTCCCTTTTCCCTCCTTAAGCTTCCACCAACTTATCCTTGGGTTCTGAGCCATTTTCTTCATTGTAAGTACTTTGTTGAATCGAACATCCAAGACTACCAGCTTATGTTGCGTAGCGACACACTCTCCAGGGTAGACCTTACAGTCGACACAAGAAGTTCTATCTTCTCTTCTAGCAAGAAAGAAATCAATCTGACTACGATTTTGGCCGCTATGATAAGTGATTAGGTGTGACTCCCTTTTTTGAAAAAAGGTGTTCACTAACATCAAATCGTAGGCTAGTGCAACTTTCAAGATATCTTCTCCAATCTCGTTTCTCGTCCCATAACCAAAACCTCCATGGATTCTATCAAAACCTCCATTGCTTTTACCAACATGACCATTTAGATCTCCTCCTAAGAAAATCTTCTCCTCTCGAGGTATTCGCCTCAAAACCTCCTCCAAGTCTTCCCAGAATTGGCTTTTGTCAGTTGGTTGCAATCCAACTTGGGGTGCATACACACTGAGGATATTCATGATTAAATCACCCACAACAAGCTTAACCAGAATAATCCTGTCGCCTTTCCTTTTGACGTCCACAACTTTATCTCTGAAACTTTTATCGATCATAATTCCAACACCATTTCGACTCTTGTTAGTACCTGTGTACCATAACTTGAAACCAGTTCCATCCACTTCCTTGGCCTTTTCTCCAACCCACTTAGTTTCTTGCAAACAAACAATATTCACTTTCCTTCTAGCAAAAACATCTGCCAACTCCCTCAGTTTACCCGTTAAAGTTCCTATGTTCCAGCTGCCCAATCTCATCCTTAACCCCTGGGCTGTGCTTGCCCGCCACGCTCGCCCATCTGCGTGTTGGGACCCTGGCATACTTCTCACCAAATCCGGGTGAAGACCTGGCGCCTTGCCTTGGGGCAAGGACCCTAGCCCACTTTTCACTACACCCCGGGCCCGATGCAGCGCCTTGCCTTGTGGCAAGGACCCTAGCCCATTTTTCGCTACACCCGGGGCCCGATGCAACGCGTCGCTATGAAGGGTACGCCCCAACGAAAAATCATATAGGTTCATCACATAAAAATATAGCTGTTTTTTACGGCCGGTTCGCAAAACCTGACGCCAACCCTCCTCCTTTATCCTGGCTTGGGACAGACCATGCATGCAAGCACACATATCACTAAAACTGTCTCTAAATATTGTTTCTAATTATTGTCACAGCAATCATCAAAATATAATTGATACCATCGTCTTTCTGTAGAAATCCATTCTGTACGCCTTCTGGTGAGTCCAACTCCAGGAACTTTACATTGGCACGCTTTTCATTTTGAACAGAGTCTTTTCGTCTACGCTTTTGAGGTCTTGAACTGTTCAGTTTGTTGTCATTTAAATCATTTAAAAGTCAGTAATCGCACTTGAAATTATATTAATTGGTTAGTGGTGCTTTAAATGAATATACACAACCAACCAGAAGAAGAATGTTTGTGATTGTGGAATTACTCCATCAGCAACATTCTGCATACAGATAGATACGTGTTAACAAAATAAATAATAAGAAAAAAGAAAAAATCAGTGCATTTTAAATGAAAAAGGAAATTTTATCAAATAGTCATTCAAAAAAGGAATGTTCATCACTCAATCTTCCTATGACTGACACATTTAAGACGAATGTTCTATCGGAAGTTATTAGGCAAGACAAATTAGTGCAAGTTCATCTTTAAACCCAAATATTTTGTCCACCCTTTGCCCAATACCTTGGGCAACTAGCGCATTTTGCAGCAGGTAAAAAAATATTTGATTAGACTAACATGATCTGCATCCAATCCTGGCATATGAGATGCAGAACCTATACTACGTTAGATTAGTCACTGCACTATGGTGGTACAAAAACATACCGCACGAAGTTGTTCTTTAAATATGGGACCCATTTTAACATCCACCATCAAAACCACAGATGGAAACCAAGAAAATCTCAGCAAGTGCAATCAAGCTAAGCTATCCCACCAGCACTTTTCTTGGTTATAGCCGCAGAAACCAAATTCTATAAGATAAACAGAGTTAAATCTCGGATAGCATCACAAGCGGCTGACAAAAACCTCTATAGTGGGATAGCAGATTGCGGTATAGCCACTATAATGAAGTCAATTGTATGTGATCGATTGTGTCCATTCTTTAATTCTTGTGATGATTATAATACCCAAAATTTGAAAAAAGATAAGTAAATGGTTTAAATTAAAAATAAAAATAAAAAAATTATAGGATTAAGGCTCCTAAATTTGTCTACTACTATTCCCTACATTAAATGCTCCCATTACTTACATGCCACCCTCTTATTGAATTCTCTTCCCACTCCTCCACATCCCATTAATTAATGGGAATAAATCATTTCATGTATTATTTAATATGACCATCTCATGTGAGAGAATCTTAATCATCAATGAACAAGTCAACGGTAATTTTAAAACTTCCTATCTCAGTATCATCCCTCATAACCATTGATATGCATAACATAATCATATTAAATAACACATGAGATGATCAACTCCCATTAATTGACATCCCACACAATTAATGACATAATTAATCAGAATTAAATCAAATTCATTTTAAAATTTAAAATCACGATATCAAAACCAGAAAACTCCATTTAACGGAATTTAATTAAAGAAAATGAATCCTCTATATGTTATTTAACATGTTCATGTCATGTGAGAGGATCTTAGTCATCAAAGAAAGAATCTACATCCTCCCACATGATATAGTCATATTAAATAACACATGAGACGATCCAATCCCATTAACTGACATCCTACAAAATTAATGACATAATTAATCAAAATCAAATCAAATTCATTTTAAAATTTAAAATCATGATATCAAAACCAGAAAACTCCATTTAATGGAGTTTAATTATATTTAATAACATTACTTTCAATTTTTCACTTTTGTTTTTTCATTTTATTCTAGAAATAGATCCTATAACCATGGACTTGCCTATGAACGGCTGAGATTGTCTAATGACCTAATCATGTTAAATGATATATGAGGGGATCCTTTCCCACAATACATTTATCCATATTGGCATAGATAAATCTCTCACAGTCACACACATGAAGGAACAGCCTTCCAGTTTGGTGTCTCTCTCTCTCTCTCCCTCCCCCCCTGTTTCCCTCTCTAAAAGTTCTGCGAGAACACAGCAATGGCTGCCAAGCAGTGGCGGAGCCAACATGACATGTTAGCAAGTGCCAAAGACTATGACCAAAACGTGGCTAATTTTTTTAAAAATTGAAACATAATTTGCTACGTTTCAAGTGTGGCTAAAGGAACGTGGCTAACTAAGCTAGTGCCAAGGCAACTGCAGGCCACAACGTGGCTCCGCCACTGCTGCCAAGGTAAGTTCTCTGATCCGAATTTTGGGATTTACACTTCATTCACTATAGCGATGTGATTTTGGCCGCTACTTCAAATTGTTGCATTGCGCAATGGAAATCTAGAGGGGAATTGCTATTGCGCCATAGACCTGCTACCTGCATCTTTGACGCAATAGCGCACTATTAATAACTTTTTTGGATCCATCAAGAATGGAAGACCTCTATCATCTTTACTTGATAAAAACAATAATATATCATTGGCTAGATCTTAATGAGCTTTTTTTAATAGTGCCCAATGAGTTGCTTTTGATGATTTTATCAACAGAGACTTTATAAAATAATTGAACAACCGTAAGGAAAATTAAACATTCACAACAAATCCAAGTTAACTAAGGTTCTGACCTCTGATCTCAATATATCAATTTTTACAGAGACATTCACTGCTTGATAATCTTCGGTAACCTTCCAAATAGAACCAAGTAGAGTTTAAAATCCATTCAGAAAGAATCAAAATGTAAAAATTAACTTTACAGTTACAACTGCGAACCCAGAACTCAAAATTGAATAGATCATGTGATGAACAAAGATGAAATCGCAAACCCTGCACAAATATACTGAGGTTGTTAAAATTGCTAAAGAGGATACTTGCAAGAAACATTATGCAATAATTATGAAAATGAAAAATGAAACTAGCTAAGATTAGGCAAACGTGTAAAACATCATTAGATGAGCTCATGTGACTTTTATAGCAAAGATTTTAAGAGAATAATAAATAGTCAAAAAAGGTGTGGCAAACAAGTCATTGCCAATTTGTCCTGCTATATTTTAGCTCAAATACGAAAAATAATTTCAAATAGAAGAAGAACAAGTTGAGACTTACAAAAATTACTCAAGTTCCCATCTGTATCCATACATATTAAATTTTTTACCACTTCAAAACAATATCACATAGATTCTACCATTCAAATCAGAGAATGAGTACTTTAAATACTGAAATTCAATACTTTTTCCATGACAAAATGGTTCAAATTTTTCCTTTAGCTTCTAAAAAGAAAAAAGTAACAACATTGTTCCTAATTATTAATTTATGAACAGAAGAAGCATTATGATAGTACAATTCACAGTATATACCTTAAAGCTCACACACTGCATCATGCAAAATGGACAAGAAAAGTCTTCAGTCACTGCATTTCAGAAGAGACAGGAAATGTATCAGTACTCTCAAAATCCTTCTATTCTATTAAAGAAACTGTTAGAAGAAAAGAGAATAATAAAACAAGCACTGTAAAAAAATAAAAAAGAGGAATAAATATGTCAAAATTATAAGTAGAAGCAGTTCTGCACTCAAAAACTTTCAGTCATATGCATCTTGGAGAATGAAACAAAAAACAGATGATAAAATGTTGCCAACTACTGTGATTGATCTTCAGAAAACATATGCAGTATAGGAAGGCAGAGGTAAGATGCAATTTTGAAACTAGTTATTGATACTATGATGTACCTTCAGTCTTTCGAAGCATGTTGTAACAGTCCCTGTAGTTGAAAAACACAACCCCTGCTCTCAACCTGTAAAAAAGTAATCGCACAAATATTACACCCAAAATAGCAAAAAAATATACATATAAAAAAAATCATAAACAAAAAGATAAAGCATATTTTAGAAGAACTCCTTTGATTAATTGTTAATCAGGCAAACTTGCAAGATCTACCAGTGGTGAATGTAAATTTTGAAAAAGACACGAGTCCAAAATTACTGGTTTTGGTCTTTGGGACTTGGGACAATATGCAGCTTAGGGTTTTGAGAATTGACCATCTTAATCTTTTATTTTTACCACAAATTTTTTGCTTGAGTAGTTTATATAGAAAATTAATGCAAAATAGCCAAATACTTCACTGTTTTCTCCTTTTCCTAGTGTTAATGCCTTCATTAAGTTAGATGTATGTTATTTTGCAACTATCACCTCAAGACTTAACCGCCTAGCTCCTTAAGAGAACAATGCATATTGCATAAGACAGACATTGAAGGAGTGTTTGCTCGTTCGAACGGATGAATTATTTCTTTTATTTCTTTTCCCTTGTTTTTGTTTCTCTTACAGGAGGGGACTCCCAATCCTCCAAGTTAAATTCCTTTTTTACTCAATAAATTCTACTTTTACCAAAACGAGAAGACAAAGATGTCTGACAGTGATTTAATCCACGAATAATTAATGTCCAGCAGCAAAATCTAGTAAAAAATGCTTTGAGTCAACACATTAGCAGCTTAGAAACAGTGCAATACAGAATGGGATCATGAAACCAAAAATTAATCTAATGCTGGAAGGAATAGTTACCCCCTTTTACGCCTTGCTTTTATTTTATAGTCCAAACATCTCCTAAGAAAAGCAGGCTGCAAGAGAAATGAATTAGAAAGTACAATAAAACGATGGATATTTTTTGAAAACAAAATTTGGCATCCACATTAATTACAAGAGCAACATTCAAATGCGAAAGAGGTATGCAGACAACATCCAACAAAAATATAACACCAATTCATGTGTTCTAAGTATCAGAAAAATCGAATAAACATATCTCTTTCTGGTAAGCTTTCAATGTGCCAAAAAAAAAAGGAAAAAAATAAATTGAAACATTGTGTCTAATTATGGAATAATAATAATAGGAGAGTAAGATTTAGATTTGAAAAGTCACAACACAGCACAAAATCAAAACAACAAGAAAACAAAAAAAGAGCATATAATCTCACATTATGAAGACCACGTCTATAGAGAATATTGTACAATTCAACAGGCTTGCAATAAATCAAGAGGCTCTCATCAGCTGCAATTTCTTCTTCGCCAGAATGGCGCACCGGAGAATTTTGCCGGCACATGACGATTTCAACCTGCACAACGCACGAGATCAACCTTACACATACACTGATACACACAGAAACAGTTAAATACTTTCTCAGACGTTTAGGTCAAACGAACCAACACAGCAAAATCTATAGCAAAGGTTACTGCAGCAGCTATATATTGAAAGCGAAAAATAGAGTAATGAGTGAATAGAGAGAGAGGATTAAGAGACTGAGAGGAAGAGACAGAACGCCGAGGAACCTTTCGTCGTCGTCGTCGCCGATGAGGAGATCTGGCTGAGAAGAAGGGAAGGGCCTAGCACCGCTAACCCAGTCCAGCACGCAACAATAATGGCCCATCCAAATTTCAAACCCAACTCTTCTTATAACATTTTTCTCATGCAATAATGAAGCGCCAATTGAGCCCAAAACGACAAATTGTGTTGTTTATTAAAATACAATTTTTATCTATATTTAGTATTCTAATTAAGAGAATATTTGATAAAGTTTTATTTGAGTTTTGTTTGACGAGTGAATTAAATATTTTGTGATCACATATTCATAGTATAATATAAAAAGAAATTTTAACTAGCATTCTAAGAGTATTCATTAAAGAATCTCATTTTATTTATATATTTCTTCTTTTTTTTAGTTGAAAACAGATCCATTATAAATCTAATAACCAGAAAATCTGTCTAAGAAGAATGAGAGAGAAAATTGTGGTGGTGGTGGTGGTGATTGATAGAGACAAATATCGGGAGATGGTGGTGGACTGATGGTGATTGTGGAGAATGATTAAGGGTTTGTTTGGGAGATGGATGTGAGTTAAAAAAAATGAGGGAAAGGTTTTGGGGGTAAACCCTCCAAAATGGTTCATGAAAT
This sequence comes from Gastrolobium villosum, assembly GCA_032173675.1. Taxonomy (NCBI): domain Eukaryota; kingdom Viridiplantae; phylum Streptophyta; class Magnoliopsida; order Fabales; family Fabaceae; genus Gastrolobium; species Gastrolobium villosum. The sequence goes on from JAVKPL010000666.1 coordinate 59,339, forward strand.
TTAAGTTCCCCCATTTCAAGGGGTTTAAGAGGTAAAATGTTTAAAATTACTATTTTACCCTTCCCATTAAAATCAGAACAATAATTTATGTATTATCATTTTAGAGAGAGAAAATAATTTTTAGAGAGAGAAAATAATTTTTAGAGGGAGAATATTTTTTAATAAAAATTAAATGATTAATTTTTTTTATAAATTTTAAATTTAATTTAATTTGTAAAGTATAATAATTATATTAATTTTCAAAAAATAGATGGTAAAATGGTATAAATATCTAATTGACCCTCCATTATCCTCTCATTCCATTTTTTTGACACAGAAATTGAATCTATTCATTATCCGGATCCCCTTCCTTCCCTTCCCCTCCAAACTCCCAAACAAAGCCTAAGGGAAACAAGTGTTTCTTATTTTGTGTCCGACAACAACAAAAAACATAAAAAAAATTTTGATTTTTTTCTGTCCCCAACACAAAAATTGAATTTATTCATTATGGGGAACAAAAAAATGAAAAGGTTTTGTCAAACACCTTTCCATTCATTAATTATGGAAAAATTGTCAAACACACTTAAGTCTTAACAAAAAAAAAAAAAAACTTTCTAGATTACCAAAAAAAAAATTTCTATCTCAGTACTATCATAGGAATTTTTTAAATTTAATATAGTTAATTAAGATTAATAGCTATTAGAGTAATTGATTTTAAAAGAATCAGTTCAAGTTTAAAATTAATATTTAAAAATTTAGTTTAAAAGGTTTATTGTTTAAATAAGTCAAGGTAAAGTACTTTTAAAAATATAATTACTAAAAAATATATTAAAGTTAATATAATCTAAGTTTTAAATAAATATATTTTACGTTTTGGTAAAAGTCAAATGTAATATTATTATTTTTTCAATCGTGATTCTACTATAAGTAAAAGCTTTAAATTGTTGCTGACTTGCTATCGCAGGAATTGATTTTACCGGTCACATATTCATGTCCATTCATCAGAAAAATAATCCATATTCTTTTGTTACTCTAAGTAAAAGCATGAAATTGTTGCTGCCACAGGAATTTATTTTTATTTTCGTTTATATTTTGTTTACTAAATAAAGCATGTCCCCTGAACTTAAATTTATCCCTTTGATTTTGTAGTTACTTTTTGTTAAAAAAAAAAATCATAAGTACAAGCAATGATAATAAATGTGTGAGTATTTATTGTTTTATTTCTCTCATTAATTAGTAGTCTTTACAACAAATACAAAAAGTGAAATTTAAAAAAGTAAATAATCCCAATTTGTAGATTAGTGTGAAAAATATAAATAAAGAAAATAATTTACTTAAACAACGTTAAAAAGTATAAAAAAATTTAAAATGGGATTTTTTTATACACGTGAAAAATGACAAGTGTATACTATTATTTAACAAATTGCCAAATATATTATTATATTAATCACTTTAAAATAAACTATTTTTTATTCGCACTGCCCAGAACATTCTCTGGTTCATAAGTAGATATTCTCAGCTTGGATAATGGATCATAAGATCCACTCCTTTTTAACTTTTTGAAAAGAGAGTGTCACCCATTTCACGTGATCATTTTATGTGCTCCAAACTTCAAATATATTTATACCCCACCATCTCAATCTTCTTTTAAAAGTGGAAGAACCACTCACCCTCTATAATTATATTGCAAAAAAGTGGATCGGTAATGGAGAAGGCACCTTTTTAAAAAAGCATAACACTATTATAATTTTTTTAACAATTTTTAAGTGTGATCTTATCAAATACAATTTGTCAAACTAACGAGACATTATTAATTATACAATACCTATTTACTTTGTTTATTGCTTACAAAAATTATATCGATATACCAAAAAAACTGTATTATAAAAATAAAATAAAAACAACCGTCATTGAGCTGAATGGTTGTTTGTCCTTACTTCCCGAATAAATGGCTAGGGAGCAATTTTGTTTCTAATGCATATAAATAAAGCGAAATATAATTTAATGTTCAATGACACAAATTATTTTATGTAACACACATACATAAAAGTGAATGAAACTCACTTTTTTTTCTTTTTTTTTTCTCTTTAATGGATCTCACCTATCCTTTTATAAGTTGCATGTGATATGAGAAATTATATTCCCATGAATAAATCTATTTCAGTTAGCATGTTTTTTTGTCTGGATACTTTCAGTTAGCATGTTTTGTTAGTGGGGCATATGTTTCATATGAATTAATAGTTAATTTACATAAAGGATTGATTAAAAAAACTTTAATATTTCTAAAGTGAATGTAGTTAAGTTATCTACATTGGCTCTCAAAATGATGTCGTTTTCGGTTGAAAAATTAAAAAATTATAATATAAAAGACTATGATAATCCCGAAATAAATTATAATTACAAAAATACATTGATTTTCACCTCAAAATGACGTCATTTTAAATTTACCATAGATAATTTATCTACATTAACAGTAGAAAAAAGTGAATCTTTAAAAAAATATGAAGATAAGTTTTGTCGAGTATCACACTCTTTGTGATTTATCCAATGTTGTTAAAACAGAGATCTTAAGTAAAATCGATAGGGGATTAAAAAATCATAAAATGTAAAAAAATTGTAAAAGCGTTTGGAATATTTGTAAAATCGTTTTGGTGAAAAAAATTGTAAAAACATAAAATCGTAGTGATAAAACGAGATTTTAACAACAATGGATTTATCACATTGAATAAAAGTTCATGATTAATCACTCTAGCATTGTCTTCGTGTATATTTTTTTTAAATCAATTAAAAGGTATTATCTGGCCATAATCGAAGACTAATCCTCATCAAAAGAGGTCCAAAATTTTTATCACATGTGCCAAAAAAATTTGGTTCTTCGTGTATATTTATCATTTTAGGCTTCCGTTCTTGTTGGCGCACTCCCGGTCCCGCCTCAGCATCACTAATTTTCTGTCACATCTTATGGTATATGCTTTATTATTTCCGTTGCAGTGTATCAATGCATCATGCATTTATTTATTTATTTAAATTTATATTAAGGTTTTTTTTTAAATATTATTTTTTGACACATGTAAGATAAATTTTAATTAAACTTTATTTGTTTGTCATAAAGGGAAAAAAAACTACAATGGAAAAAAAGAGAAGTGAAAGAGTTATTATTTATATTATTTAATATCACTTAATAAAAAAATTAGATGTTATATTTTAGTTTTGATAATTAAATATAAAATACATGTAAATAAATTTCAAATTATTTCATTATTTTTATTTATTAAATTGATCTATATAAAAAATGTTAAAATAAGAAACAAACATGAAAATCACAAATTTATTTTTATTTTCCCTTCCAATTAGCCTTGTAAGGTAAAAATAAGAAAATTATGAAACGCAAAAAACATATTCTCTACACTTAAATTAATACCGAAGAATAAATTATTTCAATTTATTATCCTTTATTTTCCTTCCTCTTCACTCAATAATTACATACAAAACAAATAGTTAATCTGAAAAGATATTTATATTACTCAATATTCAGGCTCTTAGCCCTCGTGTCTTTTGGCTTAAAAAAGTAAATGCACGCCTAGCGCGTATGCGGTCGCAGTGCCCCTTTTCCATTTCTGCGGGAAAAAGGTACCGCGTGTATCTCCTTTGTCAACAGAGAAAAATAAACTCTTTTATCTGTTACGAACTATAAAACACTTCAGTGGTTGTTGGGGGAATACCAACAAAATCAATTGTTGGATTTTGTTGAGTAAAATGAGTTTGTACAATAAGTTAAACTTTGAGTTTTTAAAATTCATTTTGTGGTGAGTCAAATTAATTTTAAGAGAAACAGATTTTTTTTCTTTTTGTGTGTACAATTAACTTTACAGGTAAAACCTATAAAAAAATTAAAATATATTTGTATTTATAATTTGAAAAAATAATTTTACATCTAAATAAAATCAATATTTCTTAAATTATTTTTAAAATAATATTCAAAAAATTTTAAATTACATATTTTTAAATTAACTCTTTAAATTTAATTCTTCTAACAATTTAAAACAAGGGAAAAATGTTTATCATTTTAAATTAACTTATATCCTTTCACTCTCACAAAGAAGTTAAATTTAATTCCTTTATTTATTTCTTTCTCTTTCTTAAAATGACACAACTTTACATCTTTTAAAATGATACAGACTTTGCCCTTAAAACAAACATATCTGATACAAAAAAAAAAAAACATATCCTTAGAGTTTACAGAATGAGTTATACTGATAAGTATATATTCAGAAACTTGCGCAAGTTGTACGTACATGTGATCTTGCTTGGGAATAGAAAAATTGATTGGACTATTTTAATATAACTTTTATAATAATTTATATTGTTTGATGAACAAAACATGATGCAAATATCATATTGTCAATCCACCGCGGAAGAGAATAGTATGTTTAAATGTCAACACCGTGTCTCCAAGTTCGTTTGAGTAAGTACCGAGTTAAATATATAATACTAATCTATTTATGTTACTTGATATCTTCAATTATAGTTTATTTGCGGTATGATGAATGCGAAAACGATAGAGAACAACCGCGGCATGGATTAGGGGATATATATATATATATATATATATATATATATATATATATATATATATATATATATATATATGGATTTTATACTTCTCATTGAATATGATAATTAAATTCTTATGTCATATGGATAAAAAACATGTGGAATCCATATGTTAAAAAAAATCATATGTAAAACTCACATTAACACGGAAATCTTTTATGTGTGTAGGAAAATTCAAATTCTCATGTTGAATGAGTTTTAAAAAACCATATATATATATATATATATATATATATATATGGGATTTTTTACCGATGTTAAGAATAATAAATCTTACACCAAATCCTAGCCGTTGATTTCCGTGCATCTAACGGTTGAGGTTTATTGGAAATTAAAAATTAATTAATGAGTGAGACCTAATAAATCTCAACCGTTAGACAAGAAAAAAAATGGTTAAGATTTGGTGCAATCTTATTATTCTCTCGGTGTAAAATGTGTCCCATGCTCATATATATATATATATATATAGGGTTTTATAAGAGTTATGTTATAGGAAAAGTTATTGTGTTATGTTATAGAGATTCGTTTTGCGTGCCAGAATTTATTTATTTTTTGCTGCGGGCCCCACAAAATGTTGTGTGTGTAGGAAATTTTTTATGATGATGTTAAATGATAGATGATAAATCCATATATATATATATATATATATATATATGAATTAATGTTTTTATGTTATAATTGTATCTATTGTACAGGTATAAAAAATTGTGAGGTCATTAGAGAGAAGATATAAAAAATATTTTTGCAGTTAATACAAATAAGTTATCTGCATTTATTCCCAAAATGACATTGTTTTGGTATTGAAATCTTAAAAAATTATAAATATAAAGACTATTATAACCTAAAATAAATTATAATTACAAAAAATATAAATAACGTCGTATTGAACTTACTGCAGAAAAAGTGAATCCAAAAAATAAAATATAAATCTCAAATACTTTTATATATGAACAGATGATAAAATTATCTCCTACAAAATAACAAACATTAATATCAAAAGTCAACTTAAGGTGCTTTTCGTATTTAATTCAGGAGTAAATAAGTGGAAGTGATAACTTAAGATCCGATCTAATGACAACGCGGGGAGCATGTCGCATCACAGGCGCATAATATGCAAGTAGGATATTATATTCATTACCACGAAAAATATTCATGTTACTAATAAAAAGGAGAAATTGATCATATTGTTATCTGCATATTCTCTAAATTGAAAATCTCACTCTCTTTTTTTTTTCCGCCTTTTAATAGTGGATTTCACCAGATTTTTTTCTATAACATGAAATAATTACTCTAATATAAAATGAGAATAGTATTTTCCTATTTAAAATTGGTTTCGTTAAAATGTTACATAATTAAAAAAATCATTAAATAAAGATGAATGCATTTTATATTCTAAAAATCTAAACGTATTTAATATTTTACTATTATAGTAGTTAAACTAATTTAATAAAATGTTTACCAATTATTTTTTTAATAAAAAGGTACTAAAGTGTACTCCATGTCTAAGTGGCTACGCCAATAAAACTCTTAAAATTCTTAAGGGTCTTGCTAACAATTACTAAGACTTAATATACATAATTTGTACATTGTGGTATAATCAGTTTACATTAAATTATAAGAATTTATTTTTTAAACAATAACTTTACTTCTGAAAAATTGCGAGTGAATTCATAATAGACGGCGTACATATTAGACCAGAATTAAACGGTGCATCCGGCGACCTTATCGGCAGAAGGACCAAGCCTTGCTCATATAAATGGAGTTAAACAAGTAAAGATAGGCAACCAACATAGTCATGACTGTCATAAAGATGTGTATTGCCGATAGGGATGTGCATGGATCGAATTGAACCAGTTTTTTTTTTGAAAAATCGAACTGAATTGGTTTAAATGGTTCGGTTCGAAAGTGGTTCGGTTCGGTAGTGGTTCGGAAATGGTTCGGTTCGGTTCGAAACTGGTTCGAAACAGGTTCAGGTCGACCCTCTTTAGAAAAGAAAAGAAAAATTAAAAATAAAATTATAAAAATTAATTTGGTTCGATTTGAAAACTCTTAAAATTCAAGGGCTTGCTAACGGAAACGGACTTAATATACATAATTTGTACATTGTGGTATAACCGGTTTACATTAAATTACCGAATTTATTTTTTAAACAATAATTTACTTCTGAAAAAGTCAGTTCGGTTCATGAAATGATTCTTTAAAAATCGGTTCGGTTCATGAACTGATTTTTAAAAATCGGTTATTTTAAGATAGGCAACCAACATAGTCATGACTGACATAAAGATTATTTTACACATTCCTAATTGCCGATGTTTTGAGTTTTGGCCTTTGACGCAACTATTTGACTTGAATTTTTCTGTTTATTGTGAGTGCAATGTTCAAAGTCTTTTACTATTACATTATGGAATCAAACATTTGGGCCTAATCTAAGATATCTAACATATATGCTGCATGCTTGAGATATTGTAATTATGTTAATCGTCAAAACGATATATCATAAGTTCCCTCTTCAAAATAAATCCAAGGGAAAAAAAAAAATCCCTTTACTGAGACGGTCCCATTAGGTTTTTTTAGAGAAAGTAACATTGTTTGACATCAAAAGATTTTTCATTATTTTACATTTATATTGTTGCATAATCAATTCATTAAAAAATGTATGTAATACCTCACCCTAAATTATTTGCAAGCATTATTAAATTTTAATTCACTGTTAATATTGAAAAAAAAGTATACACTGTTATCAATTATCATTTTATGTCGTTCGATTTTACAAAGGGAATAGACGACAACCGTAATTATAACTATTATTGGTAAGTCGACAATATTTACATTGATTACGATTATGGGTCAAACGGCATGTTTGTATCTAATAGTTTACCTATATAATAAATTAAAACCGTTAAATATATATATAGGATCTATATATCTAAAATTAATAATGCAATTTATATTAGATAAAATATTCATCGGACAAAAATATCGATATTTAAGTCCGCAACAACTAATGAGCGTATATATGTCATTTTATTCCAACAGAATAAATAATTGGCCTATTGTGGAGTAGATGCACCATTAATGGTCGATGGTATACACAAGTGAGCACTATCTCGGTGTTGTGGGTGGTGGGCACCCCCTTCATAGTGCGACTTTATGAAGGGTTGGAAAAATACGGAAGCATATAAATTATTTCAAGTTAGAATTTCATGTCTTGATAATGTGAATATTTTATGTTTATTTCTCTTTATAGGTATTAAATAAAATAAGTGAGATTCAATTGACATTTTTTAAAACAGATGGACATGAAATTTTCAGACCAATATCACTTTAAATTTTAATATGAGATGATATACATCCCAATAAAATACACTCTCACGTCATTGTCAAATTACTTAAGTTGAGAATTTATTAATCCCATCCAATAACATTTTTGGAAGCTGGCCTTCAATGGCGCTTCAGCTTCAGCCATATGTATGCCGCAGCTGTCTGCTTTTGGACGGAAATAACAATAAAAACAAAATTAGTTAAGGATAATAAATTGGCAAAAAAAATTATTTACTATTATTTAAATAAAAAATACATTAATATAGTTATTTTAAATCAATTTATGAATCTATTACATTCAATTTCGCTTCATAGAGGCCAAACACCTATAGGATTGCCTCACCTGGTCAAAAAATTAGTCTCGCCGCATGCAGGCACCCAGGCGAAACTAGTATCACCTCGCTAGGGCGAGACTCTGTTCACAAAAGTTTGAGCTTTCTCTTCTTTTTTTTTTTGGTTTCTCAAGGCATTCTCCAGGCTCCAGCCGATAGCTAAAGACTAATCCTATCGAGGCGGGAGATCACATTAAGTGGATAAATCTCTCCCAACAAAGTCTTTTCCCATGATCAGGGATGGAACCCCTGTCAGCATGCTTAAGGAACCCAGCTATCTACCAACTGTGCTGGGCTTTGTTGGTAGTTTGAGCTCCATTTTGGCAGTGCTTTGATCGTAGACTTAGGATTCCTATTTCATCGTCATTCTTCAAAACCATCTCAAAGTGATTAAGCCCATCTTGTCTTCAGTGCCAACTCGACTCGACCCCGGCCCAACCCGAAAAAAATGAGTCCGGTTTGGGTTGGTTGGAAAAATAAAACGAGCCAGAAAACCCAACCCGAGTCGGGTTAAGGTTGGCTCAAAAAATATGGCTCGCGGGTTGGCTAATTTTCATCCTATTTAAATGAACTTGTAGTATTAGTTTAAACATAGGGTTACATAATGAGAAGTAAATGCAAAATGTTCTAGTTTCGAATTTTCTTTACAACAAAATTTGCACCAACATCGAAAAACAATAAGAACCACCTGCTATCAAGTGGTAAGATATTAATTTGAACCAAACAGAACCAACTTAACAATATAAAAATTATAGTGATGTGAGAAGATTAGGGACTTAAGTTTATAAAGGAAAAAAGGCGATGACAACATGTGTAGGTTTTGTCCATTTTTGTATATTATATTTTGTATTTTTTATAATAAAAAAAATAAACTCAACGCACGAGCTGACCCGTTAGATCCACGGGTTAGCTTGTTTTTTTCTCGAACTGGCTCAGATCGGATTGGCAGCTCATTCTTACCAATCTAATCCGACTCATTTTTGACATATTACGAGCCAACTCGACAGGTTACCTCATTTTTTTACCAACCCTAACTGCTTTGGTTGGATGCAGAAATGAAAACACCATAGCATTGCTGATTGTGTTTGTCTTTTCGATTTCTAGTTTTGTCTTCAATCAACTCTTCAACCCAAAGAAAAAACGAAAAACGAAAAAAGAAAAAAAGAAAACATTTTGATTGTCCGTCTTTCTGTTTGAGTTTTCCAATTTGCCTTTGAGATTCCTTGTTTTGAATTCCAGTCCCACTTTCTTGTTTTTGGGATTTTTAAACACAGAAAATCCCAAACCAAAAAAATCTAAAAGGAAAAAGAAGAAAAATTAAGGTATTTCTGATTTTGATATATTCTAGGTTTCGTATTGTTTCCATATTTGTTTGATTTTCTTTGCTTTTCAGATTTTTGCTATTTTCCGGCTTATAAGCACCAAAAATCCAAAAAAAGAAACAGATAGAAGTTGTTTCAAAATATTGTTTGCCTTTTGGTTACTTATATAGCTTTTGGCGACTACTCAAATTTAAATTTAGGTGTGATTTGGTGGACAAGACTAGTTTCGCTTAGGTTGTGCGAAACTATGTTTCGTCTGCGTGGGGCAATACTAATTTTATATGTGTGGAGCGAAATTGAATGTAATAAATTTGTAAATTTTGGATCAAAACGATTATATTCGTAATTTTTAATTTAAATAATAAATCTTTTTTTGCCAGAATAAATTAACAAAATAAATGAAATAGAATCAAGTAAGATAATAAATAATGGAAATAAATTTTTTATATTGAAATTTCACATGACAATTTTATAAGAAAAAAAATAAACATAAAAATTTTGTATAATTTTTCACAAATTTTGAGAAGGTCATATTTATTTAATATCTTTTGTATTTATTTTTGTTTGTACGACCATATCCCGTAAAACATTTACGGAAGAAAATTTATTCGCTCCAATATTAGACCATAATTCAACGGTGCATGATCCGGCGGCTTTAACAGCGTAAGGACCAATCCTTGCTCATACGCACAAATGCTTAGTAGGTAGGAGTTTTTGTTGGTACTAAGTCGAAAAATTAAAGATAGGCCACGAACATAGTTAAGACTAACATAAAGATGTCCCATGCCGAGGTTTACGTTCGTTTTCTGAGTTGTGTAGTGATGGCCTTTGACGCAAGTATTTGACTTGAATTGTTCTATTTATTGTGTGTTCAATGTTCAAACCCTTTTACTAACACCTTATGGAATCAAACATTTGGGCTTAGCCTTAATCCGAAATGTCTAACATATATGTTGCATGCTCGAGCTCTTGAAATTATGTTAATATTCAAAGCGCGATATATCAAAGTTTCCTCTTCAAACACCAAATCACTGCGTTACTGACATGGTCCCATTAGTCTGGAGAAAGTAAAATTGTTTGACATCAAAAGATTTTTCAAAAAAAAAGGAAAAAGATTTTTCAATATTTTGCATATATATTGTTGAATAATAAATCAATAGAACTTATTGTATTAACTCAACCTAAAATTATATTATTAATTTTCATTTCACTGCTAATATTAAGAAAAAAGTTTATACTCTTAACATTTATCATTTTTTGTTGTTCGTTTTTAGGAAAAAGAATAGAAGATAACCTTATTGCTTTGATAAGTTGACAACATTTACATTTCAGAACACTAGTAACCTTGATTATGATGGAGAGTCAAACAGCATATAATTCCAATCCAATGGTATGATATGATAACATCATGATTTCCTAATCCCGAGGGATAAATCAGTCATTTCAGGCCAAGCGAGTGAACGTGTGTCCGCAGACTTTTACGAAAAGAGATTGCAATTTCCCTAACGCGGTCCATATAAGCACTTCAGAAATTAAACATATGAAATATTGGGAAAATTGTGTATCCTTTTAAAAGATATAAAATTATGTCATTTTAAGTGAAAAAAGATATAGATAAAGAAAAAAAGAGAGTGGAAAAAAAATTAAATTATGGATCTCACCTCTTTGTGAGAGTGAAATGATATAAGTTATATCATTTAAAAGTACAAATGCTTTGAAACATTTTACTTTTTTTTTATATGTTCATTATCTTTTATTCTTTCACAAGTCTGAAGGCGTTTACCATAAACAAATCATTTAATTAATAATAACAATAAAAAATTGCCCCCACGACTTATGACTAAAAGCAAGGCAATAAAATAATCAAGCACAAAATTAAGGGAGAGTTTAAATAGCCCCTCCATGACTTGATCCGTTCAATAGTTTCATATCTTGGGTTTCAAACGCACTTCATTGACGCTGTCTTCTCAACTGCTAGCTGCGGAATCATTCTCTCAACTCCATCCCAACCAACAACCTCTACAATTTTCTTCTTCATCATCAATATTCACCATGATGCAAATCAGCTCCACCGTACCAGTTCACAACCTTCACAAATTTCAAGCAATAAGATGCCCTAGCTTCAGATGTCAAGCTTCTCCTTTAAAACCTTCAATGAAACTACCTTCAACCTTTCCTTCCTTTCAGTCTCAGAAACCGTTGATCTCCACCGATTCCACTCGGTTGCACCTCGCCAACCTCGACAAGCTCCTCGAGAGCCAAAAGCCGGTGGTCCCCACCCAACTCCATGATCAGCAACAACAACAACAACCCATTCTGAATAACGACTCAAAGGATAAGAAAGGAAGAAGCTTCCTCGAAGGACTTAACCTCGCGAGGCTATGGCCGGAGATGAAAGCCACGGAGGAAATGTCCCCGCGCCACCTGAAACGCCTCCAACGTCTCCTCTCGATGACGGCTGAATATTCTCCGAGGAACATCATCGGCGGCAGGTGGAGGGAATATCACGGCAGCAACGACTGGAAAGGGATGTTGGATCCCCTCGATGAGAATCTCCGGCGAGAGGTAATCAGATACGGCGAATTCGTGCAAGCGGCGTATCATGCGTTTCACTCCGACCCCGCCATGTCAACGGAGGAGGCACCCCAGCCTCGCCACGTGGCGTTGTCGGACAGGTCCTACAGAGTTACCAAGAGCCTCTATGCCACGTCATCCATCGGGTTGCCTAAATGGGTCGACGATGTGGCTCCGGATCTTGGATGGATGACCCAGCGGTCAAGCTGGATCGGGTATGTCGCCGTTTGTGATGACCCGAGAGAGATCGCGCGGATGGGAAGGAGAGACATCGTGATCTCTCTCCGCGGAACTTCCACATGTCTCGAGTGGGCTGAGAATTTGAGGACTCAATTGACTGAAATTCCCGGGGCCCAAGATAAGGCCCAAGGAAAGCCCAAAGTTGAGTGCGGGTTCTTGAGCTTGTACAAAACCAAAGGGGCTCACGTGCCGAGCCTAGCTGAGTCAGTGGTGGAAGAAGTGAAGCGACTCATGGATGTTTACAAAGGTGAAAAGTTAAGCATCACCGTCACAGGGCACAGCCTTGGTGCCACGCTAGCTTTATTAGTGGCTGATGAGATAAGCACATGCAGCCCAGATGTACCACCAGTGGCTGTTTTCTCATTTGGTGGGCCTCGTGTGGGTAACAAGGCCTTCGGGGACCGCGTTACGGCCCAAAATGTGAAAGTCCTGAGAATAGTGAACTCACAAGATGTGATTACTAGGGTACCCGGTATATTTGTGAGTGAAGAGCTTGAGCAAAATATAAGGAATTCCAAGGTGGGGGGTGTCTTGAACATGTTGGAAGAGAATACACCATTGGCATACTCACACGTGGGAACTGAGCTACGTGTCCACACCAAGATGTCGCCGTACCTGAAGCCGGATGCTGACATGGCATGTTGTCATGACTTGGAGGCTTACCTGCACTTGGTGGATGGGTTCTTGGCATCTAATTGTCCATTCAGAGCAAATGCTAAGAGAAGCTTGGCAAGATTAATGCAAGATCAAGGCTCTAATGTAAAGAAGTTGTACACTAGCAAGGCAAAAGCCTTGACCGTGAATCTTAAGAGACAGGGATCAATGTCTATGTCTACTTGTTTGCCTAGTCCATCTTAATAAAACTCAAATGTGAATAGACTCAATTGTTGCATATGTACCATGTTGTTACGCTTGTCTTTTAGGTATGTATATTTTTTTGCCCAATTTGTAATGCTGGAAGGACATATATAGTATCAAAAGTAAATTAACCGAGAGAGAAATTTGTTATATTTGGCATTTGTAAGACTATTTCATAAATAGATAACAGTTTTCCTATAAGTAATCCAGTTCTGTTAGTGTTTATACAAATACAGATCAATTTTTATTGCCCTCCAAAGTTTATTTCAAATCAGCGAATCAGAGTCCATGCATTCTTCGTCGCTACTTTTATAGTGCAATGGCTCATATTAAATGCTCCAAATAGTCTTATTTGGATTCCACACATTGCATCAATCTCTGGATATCTTTCAAAATATAAAGAAAAACAAAAGTGCTGCTATTGTAGTAACAAATAAGTTATGTTGAGGTTCGAACATGAACTCCGTTGTAGTCTAGTTGGTCAGGATATTCGGCTCTCACCCGAAAGACCCGGGTTCAAGTCCCGGCAACGGAAATTTTTTATTTTGCATTCTGGTGTTAACACTACATTCAGAATAATGGAAAATGTAATAAAGAGTTAAACAAGAGAAAGAAAGTCCCGATGAGCAATTTCCATGTGAAAGCATTTTGGGAAAAAAAGTAGTTGTGCAGGCCACCGTGACGCATCAAGGTCTACCCACAAACTCCAGAGCAAGATGAGCATAGCCAGACTTGTGGTTCACTGGTTGGCCACAAATTCGAATTATTTAACGGCCTGACACTGTTCATTGATTGGCTTGCCATTCTGTGGGAAAGAGCCAAGAACAACCATCGACGTCCATTGACATTGGAGGAAGGAAGAAGTGAGGGGCAGTTCACAATTGTCTCACTCTCTGTTCCTCTCTTAGCTTCATGTGATGGTATTTTATTTTATTTTTTGGATACACATGTGATGGTACTCTAAATACATGACAAGAGGCCGAAGAGCATCATGTTATGTTCTCTACTTAAATCTCGATATCAAAACCTTTCCAATGCATAAATGATCTTTCTCTCTCTCACCCAAACTATTATGGCGGCGATAGTATAGATAATTAAATTTCTTCAGCAGTAATATTATTGTAAAACGTTACCCCAAAAAACTACTGTAAACGTCCTCCCTTAGATGCCATGTTTTTTAAATAAAAAACTTGAATGCATTAGGCAACTTGAAAATCATAATACATCGGCATTTATTTTTCCTCTTCCCAACAAAATTAGTGTACCCAACTCAAGTAATATTGTTCCTAATGTTAAAGAACAATCATAAGCATGGAATCTCACAAACAGAGCTTCCAGGTATTGGAGAACTATATAACCCTGGTACAAGATAGATACCTCTTCAATTGTAAGCTACGTAGAGAGGGAAGAATAGGCCCAACACGATCCTAGTATTGACCAAAGTCCCGGTGGGCCTAATAAATTTATTAAATTTAATTTTTTTTTATTATTTAATTTTTGAAAAACTGATCTTAATAAATTATATTTAATAACAGTTTTAAAGTAATTCTCATTATTCTGAGGGATTAATTTTCGAAATAATTTTATCTCATACACACATAAAAATATGGCTTTAATGTTTCTAAAGTGAATGTAGATAAGTTATTTACATTCGCTCCCAAACGACATCATTTTAGGTTGAAAAGTTAAAAAATCATAATGTAAAAGACTATTATAACCCCGCAATAAATTATAATTACAAAAATGCATTAATTTTCGCCTCAAAATGAAATCATTTTTGGCTCACTATAGATTAGTTATCTACATTGACCGTATAAAAAGCGAACCTTAAAAATATATAAAAGCAAAGTGAAAAGAAAAGATAAAAAAAATCTCCCCACACAATTTTAATAAGGGATGTATTATTCTTGTGTCGGATGGCCCAACGCCATACGGCTCAATGGCCTAAGCCCAAGCCCTTTCTACCAATCCACGTCAGCCCTACCAACTCTCCAGCCATTCTGCCCCAAGGCAATTGCACTCCCCACCAAAATGTCTCACCTTGGGATTCTAAATCCCTAGAAGACCGCCAGACACTATAAATAGTGACCCCCTTCCTCATACACTGACATCGTTGAAGCTATTGTAGCAATGCCAGCCACCCCTAATTGATCCCAAGGATGGTTGACCCCTTCTCACCAACCAACGTAAGATCATCATCTCCTTCCCATATAAATACCATTCTCCACACACAAAGAGAGACATCTTATGTATCCTTATTCTGCCCATAATCCTTGAGTCACATACGCACACCCCACCATTATCATCTATTAGCATTCACAGTGCCGCCTAGTTTGGTCTTTACCTGTGCTAGAGGTATCACCCATACAGTGACTCCATCCCTAAAGGGAACATAGTGGACTTATAGATCGCAACGATACAATTCTTATATTACATAAGATAGAATTTATTTTCTACACACATAAATTCAAGATTGGTCATACTTTATTTTTAATTTTTTGGAAAAGTTCACCAATATCCCGGTGGTTTGTTTCAGGATCATCTATGTCATTGTGGTTTTTTATCACATATGTCCATGTGCTTTGTGAAAAATAAAAAATCACAAGGGACATATGTGACAAAAAAAACATACTCTTTTATAAATCAAATGGACATATGTGATAAAAAAAACCCACAAAAAGCATAAGAAAATTTAAAGTAGGGGTATTGGTGAACTTTTCTAGTATTTTTATCATGTGAACTCACCTACACAATAATATTTAGGGTTTTTATTTTATTCTTTAATATAACACAACAAACTTTTCTACACATAATATTTTGTGGGGCTCACACATTTAAAAAAAATATGACACACAAAACGAATCTATATAACAATATCATTTTTTCTATAATATAATAAATATAAAACGCTAATATTTATCTCCCATGAGACAACTATACCCCTTTTAATAACGGTGCCATGTACGGGGAAATGTCATGTCAAAGTGTGAGAAAACCGAGTGATATTAATGGGAATGAGAGGAGAAAACAAAAGAGAGCGAACAAACTTTGACTCTTTGTAAAGTATTTATCCATGTCTTCTTGGTCTTCATCTTCATCGCTGTATTCGAGCTTCACGCCCGACATGGACACCGACCAACACCTACCCACACACAATCCCCTCTCCCACGTTGTCCAGAGGGATCTCTCTCGTCTCAGATTAGCCCAGAAAGCCGTCCATCTCATCCCTCTTCTGGTTCTTCTCTGCGCTATCATCCTCTGGTTCTTTTCTTCTCACACCAACAAAGGTTCTGTCTTTTCAATCTCACCGTTTTTCATTTTACTTTCTTTTATAGTACCAATTATTTTCAATTTTGGACTCCGTTGAAAGTAAGAGTTCTTAACTAATCCGATTTTTACACATATTACAGATTACAGAATTTGATGGATGAACATTTTCAGCCTATGGTTAACATCTCATTAAACATGGAGGTCAGCACATACATATATATATATATATGTATATATATATTGACCTTTTGGAATGTTACAGTGAAGAGTTCCAGTTTTCATTAAACAAGCAATCATTCAGTTTTCATTATCAAATAGCTCTATACTTATCAGCACTTAATCTAGATAGAAATTTTATCAGATTATGTATCAATAGATTGCTTGTATGTTTCTTGATTCAGAAGCCCTCTTCAATTTTGATTTTATTACAACTTTATCGCTTTTGCTATATCAGAAGGAATGCTCATATGTTAAGTGTATCTGGAACTCTTGATGCATCTATTGTTGCTGTTTCATAGCCACAGAAATATCTTTTCCCACAAACAATAAAACGTAAGTGATACAACTACTAAATCTCCAATAATAGGTAAAAGCACACTAGGTCATTTTCTGCAAGACATCATTTATTAGGCAGAAAAGAAAAGGGACAGATTAACATACAAGTACTGAATATACTTATTCAAGTCTACAAAATTTCAACACATCCTATTGCAATAATGAACATAAGAATTTCTCTTTACATTAAATAAATGCAGTATATATATTCAGTGTTGGCACTAAGGAGGTAGATTGAGCAGAAGTGAAACTCCTTATCCCTTGACTCTGCCTCCCAGCCTTGCTTATAGACTCTCACAAGTAAAATTTGTATGCTGCAGCATTGGTCCAAGCTTGACTAGCTTAGGCATGACAATATTGTTCCTAACAGAACACCACACGGGGTTCTCCCATTGTAAAATGGAACCCACAAGGTTTGCACGTATGGTTAGTGGAAATACACGGGGCCATCTTTCAGTGCTGTATGACCTGAAAGCTTCTTCTACAGATGAGTCTTCAGACTTGATGGCTCCTGCAAGCTTTTTAGCAAGAACCACTGAATCCTCAAGTGCACAACAAGCTCCTTGACCAAGATTTGGGGTCATTGGATGCCACGCATCTCCAACCAGCACAACTCTACCTACAGAAGCAGATGGAGTTGTGGCTGGCCAAAGCCACCGATCTACCAATGGAGTCCTAATAACAGTGTCATCCGGAGTAGAATCCATTATGTTCAATAGCTCTGAAGACCAATTCCTGACTAGTTCCTTAGCTTCCTTCTTCAGCACTGATGAATCAGTTATTTTTGGACCTGCCATTGAACTCAAAAACCATCTTTCATAAGAACCTAGACAAAAATAGAAGATTGACATATTATGTAAAATAACTTAACCGTGAACTAACCTGGAGATGGACTGTTGAAGCAGATAAACCAATAAACTTTGGTTGGAGAGACAGGAACATAACCAGCACGCAACCCTCTTCCATAGATGTAATTCACTCTTGGTTCATAAGGTTGTCCATCTGAATAAGAAGCAAGTCCTCGGAAAGCAATATGACCAGCGTACTTTGGCTCAGGAAACCCCATCCACTTAGCTATTGGTGATCGAATCCCATCGCACCCTATTACAATCTATTTAATGATGAAATTAGTTTGTTTAACACTTGTTATGGGCTGGACTGAGGCCCACGCTGCACCTCGGCCCAAAGCCCACGCTGCACCTCGGCCCAGCCAAGCAAACCCTAGAGCCGGGCTATATAAGGCAGGTAAGCAGAGCAGTAAGGTACACATTTTTCTAATCCTAAACACTATAGATCACACACACACCTTGAAGGCATAGGCCTAGGTCAGTGTCAGTGATCCACGTTCCTCCCAGATACCTAATCTATAGGTATCTAGAGAGAAACACCCGTATCCAAGATCAATCATCCAACCTACGTTGGACACATCTGCCAACAGGCAGAACAACACTTGTTTAAGAACGAGAGCTTCATAATTGGCCATTACGTTTCTAAGTTCCAACAATTTATAGTATACTACTAAGATTTCAATCATAGCCATGTGACTAACTAAATATGTTATATTTCAAAGAAATTGAAATCCTAGCAGCTATATAGTTTTGAGCTAAGGAAGTAAAATCACAATGACTGACCTTTGCAAGCATCTTAGACCCATCCACAAGTTCCAAAAGGGTATCCCCGTTTGGACTTGCTTCAATTCTTGCAAGCCGTGAAGAATATTGAATGGTATCAGGAGGGAGCTGACCAGCCAAGGTTTCCAAAAGTATTCTCCTCTCCACTGCACGCACCTCTTGGCTGCAGGATAACCCTTTTGCATTTGGTTATTAAATATCATCCACAACTCAATGCTTATTATAGCCTGAATTAATAAAAGCCAATATGAGACTATCCTATTAACATGCCATCCACCATACCTTTCATCTTCTTCTTTTATATTGAAGGCGCGTAGTTCCCTCCCATCCTCGGACTTCACCAACAACCTGTACAGCTGATATTATGAATTACCTCGACCTCAGTTGATATATGATTCAAATAATTGAACTGTTTTATTGTATTCAAATTATTTTTTTATTTTTTTTAACCTGGAACCTGTTTGATGGATCAAAATTAATTTATGATAAACAGTTGAGAACAGATTTTTCAAAAGTGATTCTTTTAGTTGAGTTCAATTGTTAAATTGATTTATAAAATTAAGGGAAACATCCGTTTAGAATTTTTTTTTATCAAATTACAATAAGTCTGATCGGTGGTAATACACTTTTGATTAAAATTTGAGTAGTATAGTTTGTAAGAGTTCGTAAATAAAATTAATTCCGAAACTTGTTAAAAGAAAATAATTATTCCTAGTATGTACCCTTGAATTTCTAAGAATTGAGGTCTGAGATCATTTGCAACTCCAATTGCATCGAGTACGCTCCACCCGTTCTTGAAAAGGGTGAGTGAAGTTCCACCGGTTCGAAGTGACCCTGCCTGCTCCAGTACCAGGGACCGAATTCCAAGCCTGATCATTCAACATGTACATGCATGTATAAAACAAATGTTATAGAGAATCACTGTTTATAAACTATGAAGATTCGCGAGTTGCAACCTGTGAAGTGACAGAGCAGTTGCAAGGCCTGCAATCCCACCACCCACGATCACAACCTGTTCCTTTCGTACATCAGATTGAGCCATTATTATGGTTTTGCTTCTGTGGGCTCGAAACAAACCATTGCGCATGAATAATGTTGTGGTATGAGAAGACGGTGAGCTAGGAGATTTGAGAAAGACAAATGACGAGGTTGTTGTAGCCATTAATGTTCAATTCAGTTCTGATAATTAGTAGCTACGCAATAGACAGCGTACTCGTGGAGAGATAGTACGTGCGTGTTCAACCTTGGGCCTTATAAACTAGTGGTGTGGAACGTTTCCTTTTTAGAGCAAAGCAAGACTCTAGAGGAATTATTATTCCATGTTATTTACATTGTGTCAAAAAGGTTTTAAAAGTATAACTCTAATATTGTGGGTTCAAAATCAAGACTCTGGATGAATTATTATTCCATGTGATTTATACTCTAAATCATTATTAAAATCCGCCCGATCATTTATCCGGTCAAGGTACGGGGTCATTGGTTCAACCAATGGGTCACTGATTCAATCGCATGACCCGATAATTATATACAATTTTATAATTTATATTAAAAAACTATAAAAATATTCAAATATCTAAAAAAATTATTAAAAATTCAATATTTTAATATAAAAATAATAAATCACATATTATTATCCAATAAATGATCAAACAAAAATATAATGATCGTGATACAGGGCTTTAGGTTCTGAAAATGATATCTCTAACTATAAATCAAATCAAATTTGTTTGCATAGTGCATAATTGAGATAATATTAGTATTGTAAATACGTAACTTATGTAAGTCAATAAGAAAAAAAATATTCAAATATGTTCATTATGATTTTTTTTTAAATAAAAAATTGGAATTTTTTTTGTGACTGGACCGTGTCACCGGTTAACCGACCGGGTCTCCGATTTTCATCAAAACCGGCCGGGTCGCACCGGTTATGGTGCATGACCGGTCTGTTGCTTCAACCAGACCGGTTATATGACTCGGTCACCGGCCGGGTCGGCTTGGGTTTAATAACACTGCTCTAAATCATTATTATTAATCTTATTCATATTTAATAGTTCTGAATTATTAAATATTTAAATTGTTCTATACAAATAAATTAATTATCAAAATGTAATGTGAGACTTCTTATTTTTAAGAATAATTGATAGTTTATTATATATATTAAATAATATTTTAATTGTCAATAGTAATAAATCATACGTAAACCAAATATCTCACGGAGACAACTATTCAACGCCTCAACGTGTTTTTTTTTTTTTTTTTTTAATAGATGCTTGGTTAATAATAATCGCAGAACCGTCGACGCCGCCAACCAAGACTATTCAACAAAAAGTTTTAAAAGTATAACTATAATTTCATAGGTCGGAGAACATTTTACATAGATATAAGTCATACTTTTAATTAGAATTATTGTTTATCTTATTTATATTTAATGATTCTAATTTATTAGATATTTGAGTCGTTAGATGCAAATAAATCAATTATCAAGAGTTGATGTAAGATTTTTTATTTTTACAAATAATCCGTCGCTTATTATAAATATTAACAAATTATTTTAGTTGATAATTATGAGGTATCCTCACTCAACTTCTTCCAGAGTACCGGCTCAAAGGCTATCTCATCAATGAAATAGAGAATGCATTGGACCACTATTAATGATAACTCATTGAAATAGAGGATGCATTAGATTACTATCTCGGAAGAAAGATGAGATTAATCCCCTTTGAAAAGAGGCGATTTCTCTTTGATCCCCAAAAATTTCAAGAACTTAATTCAGCCAAAGTTTGAACCCTTGACCAAAGCAAACCTTTGGGACACATAATAATTTTTTAAGTGTCTATAGTAATAAATCATACCTAAAACAAATATCTCACGGATGAGAAAATCTTTTGTGCAGTGGATGTATGTATATCTCGGCCTACAGTCCCGTACCCGAGGGCAAGACCGGAGGAATAGGGATACCTCCGAGATATACCAAAAAAAAAAAAGAGATAAAATTTTGGGATATGAAGGAAAATAAAATAGAAAATAAGGATAGAAATGAAAAAAGAAAATTCTCATTTGGTAAAAATATGGGAAAACATTTTCTCCTACTAGTGACTTATACTATAAATGGGTCCACCTTGAATTTTTTTCTCTCCACTATTTTATAGGCTTTACTTATAATATGAGTCTTTAGTAGGAGAATATTTTTTTCCTTTAAGAGTAGAAAATGTTTGCCCTAAAAATATACACCCAAATGAGTAGTATTTAAAAATTTTCCCTACCGAAGACTACTATTCAACGTCTCAACGGTTAATAATAATCACAAAACTGTCTACGCCGCCAACCAAGTCTATCCAACACAGCCGTCAAATAACAATTTTACTTTTATTAGATTCTCTACCGATAGCCTCAAAACTACGTCGTTTTGATTAATGAAGGGTGTTTATGTAATTTTAGGTGAATTAATAAAGGATCAAACAAAAATATAATGATCGTGATACAAGGCTTTAGGTTTAGAAAATGACATCTCTAACTATAAATCAAATCAAATTTGTTTGCATAGTGCATAATTGAGATAATATTAGCATTGTAAATACGTAACTTATGTAAGTCAATAAGCAAAAAAAAATTCAAATATGTTCATTATGATTTTTTTTTTGAAAAAAAAATTTGGAATTTTTTTGTGACTGGACCGTGTCACCGGGTCTCCGATTTTCATCAAAACCGGCCGGGTCGCACCGGCTCTGGTACATGGCCGGTCTGTTGCTTCAACCAGACCGGTTATATGACCGATTTACCGGTTCATGGGTCGACCCGATCGGATCAATTCGGGTTTAATAACACTGCTCTAAATCATTATTATTAATCTTATTTATATTTAATAGTTCTGAATTATTAAATATTTAAATTGTTCTATACAAATAAATTAATTATCAAAATGTAATGTGAGACTTCTTATTTTTAAGAATAATTGATAGTTTATTATATATATTAAATAATATTTTAATTGTCAATAGTAATAAATCATACGTAAACCAAATATCTCACGGAGACAACTATTCAACGCCTCAACGGTTTTTTTTTTTAATAGATACTTGGTTAATAATAATCGCAGAACCGTCGACGCCGCCAACCAAGACTATTCAACAAAAAGTTTTAAAAGTATAACTATAATTTCATAGGTCGGAGAACATTTTACATAGATATAAGTTATACTTTTAATTATAATTATTGTTTATCTTATTTATATTCAACCTCTTACCGACTCAAAGGCTATCTCATCAATGAAATAGAGGATGCATTGGACCACTATCAATGATAACTCATTGAAATAGAGGCTGCATAAGACTACCATCACGGAAGAAAGATGTGATTAATCCCCTTTGAAAGGAGGCGATTTCTCTTTAATCCTCAAAAATTTCAAGAACTTATTTCAGCCAAAGTTTGAACCCTTGATCAAAGCAAATCCTTAGGAACACATAATAATTTTTTAAGTGTCTATTAATCATACGTAAAACAAATATCTCACGGATGAGAAAGTCTTTTGTGCAGTGGATGTATGTATATCTCGGCCTAAAGAGATAAAATTTTGGGATACGTAGGAAAATAAAATAGAAAATAAGGATAGAAATGAAAAAAGAAAATTCTCATTTGGTAAAAATATGGGAAAACATTTTCTCCTACTAGTGACTCATACTGTAAGTGGGTCCCACCTTGATTTTTTTTTTCTCTCCACTATTTTGTAGTCTCCACTTATAATATGAGTCTTTAGTAGGAAAAACATTTTCTCCTTTAAGAGTAGAAAATGTTTGCCCTAAAAATATACACCCAAATGAGTAGTATTTAAAAATTTTCCCTAAGGGAGACTACTATTCAACGTCTCAACGGTTAATAATAAGGGAAAATATTTTTTCATGTTGCATGAGAATTCAACTATCATGTTTGTGACCCTTCGATTTGCGTGCAAAACTTTTCTTTTCTTTTTCTTTTTTTAATAAATATGGAGCCCACCACTAGTTGAGTCACAACATGAGAATTGAATTCTTATGCAACATGAGAAAATCAAATCCCTAATAATAATCATAGAACTGTCTACGCCGCCAACCAAGTCTATCCAACACAGTAGTCAAATAACAATTTTATTTTTATTAGATTCTCTACCGATCAAGAGTCAAGACTATTCAACGGTTGTGTTGTGGCGCAGATATCAGACTTAAAGCCCAACTTCTCAACTATGCAACCCGATGGGTTTGGGTTGGGTGATTTACGAGATTTATTTTAGGCTAGCCTTGTCCTACATCAAAAAATTAAAGTAAGCCCATGCGTTGAATATAAAAGTAAAAAGAAGTGTGGAGTTGGGAGAAGTGGCAAAGCGGGCTGCCCGCCCCGCCCCAACCTGTCATAAGCCCGTCAAAAAGCGGGTTGGCCCGCCCTGCCTTTAAAGGTGGGCTAGATATCTCAGCCCGCCCTGCCCCGTTTGGGCGGGCGGCCCGCCAAGCCCGTAACATTTTACACTAAAAATTAAAAAAATATAAATAAAAGTCAGCCCAGGCGGGCTTGGCGGGTTTGGAAAACTCAGCCTGCCCCATTTGGCGGGCGGAGCGGGGCGGGCTCGGCCCATTTTGCCAGCTCTAGTTGGGAGGTGTGTAAACAGATACAGATACAACAATATATATATATATATATATATATATATATATATATATATATATATATATATATATATAAAGGAGAGTTCAATGTTAGAAACTTCGATGATGTGTCACTCCCTGGATAATTCTAGAAATTGTGTTCACACTACATGGCATATAAAAACTTTCCTTTTTTGGTAAATTGGAAAAAGAATTTCTTTTAAAAATTGAATTTTATTTTTTTAAATCGAATAATTAAATGACCATTTGTGGTGGCAGACAAGACATTGAATGTCCCACTGCCCATCACATTAGTATCCAAAAAGAAATCAGCTGTTTGAATTGCTTTTTACCTTGGAATTGGTCATCTGACTAAAATTCAAAATTTGAAATCGTTTACAATTTCGAATTTAAAATATTTTTTAATTAATTTAATTAAAAACTTTATTAATTTCTTTTTGTGAAAAATGGTGAAGCTTTTATATCTTTTCACCTTTTCAATGCAATTAAATCACACTACCTTCTCCTTGGAAAATGTTGGGCACTTGCATTTTGTATAAATATTAGGGTTTTTTTTAGCTCTTCTACGATTTCTTTGTTCATTTATCTTTCTGTGGATTGTTCTGTTGGTATTATTTTTTGGTTCCTTTGGCTTACCTCCGATTCCTTTATGTCGTTTGAGAGTGTTTCCGATTCTTTTCTTCGTTTGCGTTTGTAGGTATTGTTGTTTATACTATTTTGTTCGTTTTGTGTGTTTTTTATACTAATTCTCTTTTTTTCATTTTTCAGGGCGAAAGGTTTCTTGCTACTGTGAATAGTTTTTGCCTATGTTTTGTTTCTTCGTTCGTTTTTGTAGCTGAAGTTGTATTTTTTTTTCCTTTATAAACAAATGATCTTAATTCGTTTTTATTTTTTGGATACTTATTTTCTTTTGATCGTTTTGTGTTATGCATACTGATTATTATTTTTTGTTTTTCAAGCCGGAAGGTTTCTTGCTACTATGAATAGTTTTTGTCTGTGTTTTGTTTCTTCGTTGTTATATTTTTTTATTCCTTTATAAACAAATGATCTTAATTGTTTTCATTTTTTGTACACTCATTTTCTTTTGATTGTTTTGTGTTCTGTATACTAATTCTCTTTTTTTTCATTTTCCAGGCAAAAGATTTCGTGCTAATGTTAATAGTTAGTTACGTATTCAACATCTTCAATGTTGTGTAGTTCTTGTTTGCATTTGTTTCTTCTTTGTTCGTGTGTGTAGCGGATGTTGTATTATTATTATTTTTATAATATTTTTTGTTTCTTTCGAAACAAATGCTCTGAATTCGTTTAGTTTTTTTTTAGATACTAATTCTCTCTTTTTTTTCGCTTTACTTGGAGAAAAGTTTCATGCTACTCTGAATGGTTATCTACGTATTCAACGTCTTCGATGCTGTATAGTGCTTGCCTGCGCTTTTTTTTCTTCGTTCGTGTGTGTAGCGGATGTTGTATTTTTTTTATTTTTATTTTTGCTTTCTTTCTAAACAAATGGGTTGAATCCGTTTTATAATCAAATGGAAGGTCCTTCTTCTGTCAAGCGTGCCAGGATTGAGGAAAGGGTTTATCGACCACTCAACGATTTCCCATAAGAAAATGAATTTGTCCCCACTGTACAAGATACATGAGCTTTTGAAGCTTTGAGTCTTTGTGTTACACAAGGATACGCTTTGCTGCTGAAAATGAAAGTCTTTGTGTTAAAAACTTTGAGTCTTTGTGTAACCGATGGATAAATTTCTGATTGCATAACATATTAATTTCATATTTTGTTAGAAAGTGTTTCTTCTTCGTGTTGCGTTTGAGGTTCTTATTTTCTGTACCGAGAAAATAATTATTATTTCAACTTTCCATATTGTGTTCAGACTATCAAATTCAAACTTCTAAATTTCTAACTATTTTCAGCTTTGTGTCACTCTATAAGAATTTGAGATATTTCCTATTATAATAACTTTTCAATTTTTTTATTTTAACTTTAAATTTAAAAACTCAATTAAGATCTCACTAACTCTTGCATTGATATTTGTTGGGCCTATTAAAATTCCAATGACTTTTAAAATTCGAAATTTAAACTTAATATAGGAAGAAAAAATGTTCAGCATTAATTTGTGGCAAACATCTGTATTAATATCCCACTATTTTTTCAAAATTCGAATTTTAAACGTGATATAGGTGGGAAGAGATTTCAATATTATTTAGTGGCAGACAATTGTATTAATATCTCAGTATTTTCTACATAGAAATGGAACTTATTGAGTATATTGATAATATTTATTGAAAAGTGTATATTATTTTAATACAAAAAATATGTTCAAGAAACCTCCTTTAGTTCTTTGAAAAGTTCATTAATGTATGTTAATGGAATAAAATTAAAACGAATACCAATTCACTAAAGAAAGTTAGCTTTCAGAACAATAACTTGAATTTTTTCAAGCGTGAGTCATGCAAGGAGAACATGAGCTAAAATGTGATCAATTTAATCTAACCAAAGGTATAATTATGGTTAAGCTTAATGTTTTTAATTTTTGTTATTAAATTAGTATCAAATAATATAAGTTAATAAATTCTCTTATTTATGTGCGATTATTTCAATTATCCATTGTTTTTTATTACTCTATAATTATTTTCATCTCTCTCTATATATGGCAGAAATTGCTTTACATAATTTGATCTCAAATTCTGGAACCTCGGGTATGAAAATATGCATTGGAATTAAATGACCTATTAAACGTATTCATTAAATATTTGGGTTCACAGCACCAAATGTGGTACGATTATATAGCGCATTCAAATACTTATAAGATACGAATATGTGTGCGGTATAATGAATTTTCTAAATTTTGGCAAAATTATTGGACATAAAATAAATTAATGGAATTCAGCTATTGAGCATAAGTCCTTTCATATTCTTTGCATAATTAATGTAACCATTAACGTGATAATAATAACATAATTATCTTTAGCCTTCCCATATTCAACTTACTCAATGAAGTCTTTGTTTATAATAGAAATCAGTCATAACTCAGGTTTTTTTTTTTTGAACGAAATTGTCCTTTAGTCTTCCTATATTCAACTTAATCGATGAAGTCTTGGTTAAAACATAGATTAGTCTTTAGTCATAACTCATACCGTGAAAGGAATTTTAAAAGACTGATTAAAGAATCAGACATAATAACATACCATAAAGTGCCATTTATTAATCAGTCAATTTCGTTCCAGAACACAATTAAAATTTAAAAGAGAAAATTATAGATTAAACAAAAAAATGTTTAAAATTATAAAAATTTAAATATAGTTGATACAAAATACCATGAAATGTGTATGTAATGGATTTCAAAATAATTACTATATTGAGTGTCTTTATGACTTTATTGGTTCCCTTTTCGTCTTTTGTAATTTATTTTGTAGACTACGAAGGCATTTTGGAGAGCTTGCACTCAACTCATCAGGTGCTTTTACCATATTTTTTTGGAAAAAATGTGCTTTTACTATTGAAAAGTGCTTCACTGCCTCTAATCTGTCACTAAGAAAAGCTATAGTGTTATAGGGTTAACTTTATGCATTGGAAACATCAAACGTAATAAATATCATTTAATTGTCATGAAAGCCCAAAATCAACATCCATAAGAATATTAAAAGACTGATTAAAGAATCAAATTTTTTTTTGACAATCACCAACTGTAAGTAATAATAAAGGGAATGATAACTTAAAATTCTCTGTAAATGTCATAAATCGTACCGTGTAAAACTCTGATTAAAGAATCAAACATAACAACACACCATAAACTACCATTTATTAATCAATCAATTTCTCACCAAAACACAATTAAAATTTAAAAGATAAAATTATAGATTAAACAACAAAATGTTTAAAATTATAAAAATTTAAATATAGTTGATACAAAATAATTTAAATTTTGAAATTAAATGAAAAAAATAAGAAATGACATATTTATACTTTAAAAGAAAATAAATAAAAATTTCAACTTAAAAAATAATTCAAAAAATGAAAAAATATTGTATGAGTATTTAAAAAAAATATATTTAAAATTTTCGTATGAGTATTTTTTTAAAAAAATTATACTTCTATTGTAAACCTGATTGCATGGAAAATTTCAAGAAATTCATATTCTAATTCTGATTGCAAGAAAAATTTCAAAGGTCACCGTAGACGTTTCAAAACACAAAGTAATTATATTACGATGGGTCTTTTAACAATTAATGGAATTACAGTAATTAATATACCTATTAGGAATAAGTCATTTACTGTGTAATTGCCGATTTTAATAATGAGTGTCCAATTCGATTAATAAAAATCGGAGATCGTTAATTATAAGATGAATGAGATATGAATGGAATCATCATAAAAATGAGAGTTGCCAATGCTCATAATGATAAAATGGAAAATGAAAAATAATTATAGAATTTAAAATCACAGATGAATGAAAAATATTTTTTATTAATTCCAAATTTAAAATATTTAAATTAAATAGTTAGTGCGAAAAGAGTTCAATATTAATTAGTGGCAACAGGTGCATTAATATCCCATTTCTTTTTTAAAATTTGAAATTTGAAATTGATATAGGTGGGAAAAGAGTTTAACATCTTTTAATGAGAAATAGTTGTATTAAATTCTCACTATTTTCTAAGTGGGAATTATTAACCCTCATTTTGAAAAACATTGAATATTTTTTCCCAAAATTATTCGTTATTTACACATCACGCCTGATTTACATTTCCTACGTTATTCATTAAATTTTTTGAATTCAAATTGATGCAAAACGTCACTCTTAAATTTTAATCAAATATCTATGCATGATGGCTCAATGACCCAACTCTCTTCAATTATTCCTTTTGCAAGCCGGTAACCATTCATATTCTCCATCATAAACAAACATTTTTTCATTAAATATTTTGGACAATACCGAAGAATGGGACAATGTTTTACACATTTCAACTATTTCCTTTAATTTAGTTTTTTTTTCTTGATAAAGCATAATGAATAGGCATGTAAATTTGTGATATGTTACTGCATGTAAGTTTACATCAAATTTACCACGTGAGCATGGGAGAATGTACATCAGTTCTTATTCTATACGTTATTATGAGGTGTTGGTTTTGACGCAGGCTTTTTAATTTTTTGATTTGGGAATCCGCGTCCAGTTCAAAAGAACAACGATTGGTGCCAATTCAAAATCTAATGGCCTACATTCAGATTATGTTCATTTAGAATCTTCTTCAGCTTATAACCATGTTTAAATCGTGTTCCATTTTGGAACATAAGAAAATTCAGTGACACGACTTGCAATTGCTAGTAATTAATAGAGCTGTCAAAACAGCCCCCAGCAGACGGGCTGGCCCCTACAGCCCCAATTTTTGGCCCTTCTTTTTTCAGCCCATGTATAAGAGGATTATTTTTGGCCCTAGCCCCATTAACCCTCATTTTTGTTGGGTTAGGGTGGGGTTAACCATGGGCCAGCCCACTTTTTTTTTTCTAAACCCTAAAATCCCAATTTCTCAATTCTCTCTCTCGTCGCAGAATATCGTCGCTTCTTCTCAATATCGTTCCTCATTTTTTTTCTTTCTAAACCCTCGTTTCTTCTTCCGATTTCTTCTTCTTCACCCAGTTCTTCTTCTTCACCCGGTTCTTCTTCTTTGCAGTTGATATTTCTTGTAATTTTTTCTTTCTTCTACTCTATTTGTTCTTCTTCTTCACAGAGTATGATTTCGTTCTTCTTCTTCTAATTTTGTATTTTTGTATTTTTTTTCTTTATCTTGTAAGTGGATTAACAGAGCAAGATTTGATGTATGTTAGCTCCAATATAAGGATGGTTCAATTATCAATTTAATTCACGTGTTAATATGCTTTCTTTTCTTAGCTTGCTTAAGATATTTTCTGTATGATTATATGCATTCCAGTGTGCTTTCTGTAGTTCAGAGTTAGTATTTTTCATTTTATTTTTAGATTTGAGCTTTATAACCCTAATTTCTGTAGTTAATATAGTTCCTTTTTCTATCCCACCCAGAACCACAAGACCCTCCAATTTGAAGACGATGGCTCAGGCTGCACAAACCCCAGGTGATATATGTTGTCTTTTTTTTTTTATTGCAAAATTATAATGGTATTTCATATATCCTATTGAATTCTCAATAAATTTCAAAGGGAATTTTTTTTATATAAGTGATCTGTTAATTACCTTTTCAGTTGTTGATCAACAGAGAGTCATAATACCCAACAGAGAGTTATAATTACATTTTTTTGGGCACCTTCTTGTATCATTAATTAAGGTATGTATTTTCAATTGAAATTCCTATTCTTGAAGCCTTCTTGAACTAAAAAACTTGGATAGCTGTATCATCAGATTCTGCATGTTCTTTTGTATATACTTTCTGGCGAAGGCATATTTTGAAGGCATCCACAGTTGAATACTTGAATACTTGAATTATATGTGGGTATTCAATAATTATATGTGCTGTTAGAACTATTATGTCTCTGACAATCAAGTCTTGAATGGAGAACATTAGGAGTCTTGACTTGGTAAGTTTTGTTCAGGGCATAGTTGCTTAGGCAATGGGGAAAAAGTGAGAAGATATTAGAGTAAGCAGATGCTTGTGATTTATGACAGGGATTTACTCTAAATTTTTCCTTTTTAGAGGTGAGTTTGATTTAAATTATATGGTAATGGAAAGTTGGGAACTGCCTTATCTCAGTGTGAAACTTATTGAGGATCAATCTTTTTATAAAATTATTTTTTCAAAATTGATATCTGGATGAATCTGTTTGATTTGCTGTTAGGAAACTTTTCTATTTAATTTCTTTTCTGTGTAAGAGCACAACACTCTACAGAATCTGTTACCCGATACAAAGGGCTTTTGCTATGTTACAAAGTGTTTGCATTCATTTACTGATTGCTAAGTTTCATTTGGCAGGCACCCTTTACACACACTAACAGAAAGAAGCTTCAGGAGAAAATTATTAAAGAGAAAGTTAAACTTCCACCATATCTTACGAGTGAAGCTCACTCTTTGCTCAAAGGAGTAAGTAGACAACAATATTCCTGGTTTTGGTCCTTTTTGTTTCTCTAGCCTCTCCTGTTATAGTATACTTATAAGTATGATATGTTTGTTTTCTATATATTTCACTGGGTTGGGGTTTTAGTTGGTATTCTTTTCGTGTGCGAGTGAAATCATATGCCATTGTTCTACTTTACTCCAAAAGTGATCCTCTATTCCTCTCTACGTTCTATCTGGATAATTCTATTCATTAAAGGAACTTAAATTTGACATTTATACTGCATTGACTTACTGAATAGTTAATTCACATATATAATTAACTAAATATATGCCGATCAAATTACATATTCAGAGGCATATTGCAATTTATGCCTTTCTTATAACAATTCTAGATTCATCATTAAAGAATGCATCAATTCGCTTTGTCCAAAATTAAAAAACCTATTGTTTATAAACACAATATTTATCAAAAAAAAAATTAAACTCAAACGCAAATCTGTTTTATTACATGCATGTTTAAATGGAACCTGATGTCTATTGTTCATCTACTTGGACTTTTTCACTTATGTTTTTCATTGAAAATCATCATTTTTAAATGATATTAATATTCTAATAAAGATTAGTGGAAAGTTTTTACCATACTTCCCCTGTCACAGTAGTTAAATTTTACACATCACAGTATTCACTAAATCTGTGTGAATCCACATTGTCAAGTGATGATTCGTGTGCTAAAAATTGACATAAGTGAAGCAGCTCTTTCGTTCTTTTCTCTATCTTTTTTCCTTTTCTTTTGGATACTTTATGTGCAGCGTTTCTATAAATCGTACAGAAGCTTGCAGCAGCAAAAGCAAAACAATATATATATATATATATATATGTATATATATATATACATATATATATATATATATATATATATATATATATATATATATGGGTTTCCATTCTATCATTTAACATGACCACGAAAAGCTTCCTACACACACAACATTTTGTGTGTGTATTATAACAATATATATATATATATATATATATATATATATATATATATATATGCATTCAATTTGCTTACCTACTCAGAATTTTGTCCTATATTATCCAGATTCTGAGCAGTTGTTTTTCACTAATTTCTGGTAATATTCAATAACGTGTACCAGTAAATATTTTATTTCATATTAAATCTAATTTTTAATATTGCAGAAAGTTGAGGAAGAGAAGTTGGAGAAGCTTGCTCGAAAGGTATGCCCTCAAATTTCACTCTCCCCCCCACCATAATTTTTTACTGTGGAACTACAATTCATTGTTGTCGTGTGCATTTTTTTCTTTACTTCAGTTATGGATGATGAAGTTGAATCTGAAACTCCACTTGAAGTGTCTGAAAGTTTTAGAATAAATAGAAAAGAAATCTCTAGTGTTTGGAAGTATTTTACGAAGATTGGTACAGATAAGGATGGTTTTGAAAAGGTTGCATGTAATTATTGTGCTGCTGAATATGTAGTTGGTAGGCATCCTAAGACCCGAAGTAGCTATGGAACTTCACATTTAGGTCGTCATATTCTTGGTTGTAAGATTCTTGCAAATTCTGAATCAAATGAGCAACATGGAAAGTCTAGTACAATATAGATTAAAGACGAGGTCCATCGAGAAAAGCTTGCCCGAGCCATAGTTTATCACGACTTACCTTATAATTTTGTTGAGTATGAGATGATTAGGGATTGGATAAATTATATTAGTCCTGGTGTTGTGATGCATTCTAGGAATACCATTGTGTCAGATGTTCAAAAAATGTATGTCAAGGAAAAGGACAAACTTAAGCAAATCATGTCAAGGATTCCTAATAGAGTGTGTCTAACTTCGGATGTTTGGACAGCAGTTAATAGTCAGGGTTATATTTGTTTAACAGCTCACTTTGTTGATGATAATTGGAGATTAATTAGTAAGATTTTGAACTTCTGTCGAATGAAGCCTCCACATACTGGGGTTGAATTGGAGACTACGTTGTTTGATTGCTTGAAGGAATGGGGTATTGAGAAGAAGGTCTTTTCCATTACACTGGATAAAGCTGCTGCGAATGATAGCATGCAGCTTATATTAATAAATCATTTTCGTTTGCAAAATAATTTGTTGTGTGATGGTGAGTTTTTTCATATACGTTGCTCTGCACATATACTTAATTTAATTGTTCAAGAAGGTTTGAAAGTGGCTGCTGAAGCACTGTATAAAATTAGAGAAAGTGTTAAGTATGTGAAAGTATCAGATGGGAGGATGATTAAATTTCAAGATTGCGTGGAACAAGCTGGTATAGACACAAGCATTGGTTTGAGAACATATGTGTCAACCAGGTGGAATTCAACATATTTGATGCTAGAAAGTGCGCTTAAGTATGAAAAAGCATTTGACATTCTCCAAGTGTTAGATAGGAATTATAAACATTGTTTGTCACAAGAAGAATGGAGAAGGGGGGAGAGAATATGTGAATTTTTGGAACCCTTTTATGAGACTACAAACATGATTTCAGGTTCATCTTATCCAACCTCTAACTTGTATTTTATGCAAGTTTGGAAGATTGAGTGCTTATTGGATGAAAACTTATCTAGTGATGATGATGTTATAAAGGATATGTCAATGAGAATGAAAGCGAAGTTTGACAAATATTGGAAGCAGTACAGTGTAGTCCTAGCTTTTGGAGCTATTCTTGACCCACGCTTGAAGCATGTTTTCTTAGAATTTTGTTATAGAAAATTGGATCCTTTAACCTCTCATGATAAGGTTAGAAATGTGAGAGAAAAGATTGATAAGCTTTATGAAGAATATGCAAGCAATCTTCAAGGATCAAGTTCTTCTCATTCTCTTTCATCCAATAAATCCAGTATCTTGCACAAGTCAAGTGGAGAAGGGAGTAGGTCCAAAAAATCAAAATTATACATCAAGGTAAGAAGTTCTTTTATGCTAATTTAATATTTTCTTTATTATTATTTCATGGAAATCCATGGACAAAGGACCAGCCAAAGACTGTATTTGAACAATGGATTGCTAGACAAAACCCTGAGAGGATTGCAAAAGACATTACCACATGGACAACATGGCTGGTTGATGAATTCATGGCTGCAGGAATTTCCAAAAAACTTGGCATAATTGGTTTCTGCTTTGGAGGTGGCAAAGTGTTAGAAGTTCTAGCCCAACAAAAATGAGATATGTCTTGACTGTACTGAGATATGTCTTGGTTTTGTAATGTTAGCAAAGGTTGAGGTTGATCAAACTGATGCTGCATTTGCATTAGAGGATAACCATGTAGCCTGCTTGAGCTTGAGCTTGAACTTGAGCTTCCATATTGAAAGCTGTTTCCAAGTGCTAACATTTCTTCCCTTTTTCTTGAAGATTCCAAAGCTTGAGCCTCCTTTGTAGTTTATAGTTGTTTGTGTGTTTGTGCATTAAGCTTCAATATTTAGCTCACTGAAAGTTCCCAAGTAAAGATTGAGTACGGAAAGTTTGTTATAATATGCAAAGGTTTGGAAAAAATGGTGCAGGATATTTTTTAATGTGGCCCGTGGGCTGGCCCTAACCCGTTGGGTTATATGAATTTTTGGCCCGTGCGGGCTGGTTAATATGTGGGCTGTTTGGCCCTGTGGGCTTTTTGGCCCTGGCCCGCGCGGGCTAGGGTCTAACGGGCCGGGATGGCCCATTTTGACAGCTCTAGTAATTAATGATAAAATAAGAGCCATAGACATTTCACCCACCAAAGACTTCCTGATGGAAGGTGTTATGGACTCTAACAAAAGGTTTTCATATCCAGTTTCTACCACTGGCCGCACCTGACATGAACAGCTATGGTTGTTCATCTTTTTTTTTTTTTTATATATGGTAGTTCATCTTTAAAATGAAAACAAGTCTAACACGCATCCATATGACAATAGTCTTGAAACTGGAAACAAACAGATTGAATTGAATTTGAAAACCATTAATGGAGGTCATTAGTTCAATAGGATTGATTTTGCTAACCGGTGTTAGTATTTTACATACTACTTTAATATTTTTCACTATTTAATTTATGCATTTGAAATTGTTCAGCCTATTAATAAAATTTATTATTATGTCTATTCTCATTACTTATTGCATGGAAAATCATTAATTCTATTAATAATATTTATTATTATGTCTATGGGGTGAAAATATATTTAATATTTAAAATTCAATCTTTTTATATTTGAATTTTAAAATTGACAGGTGACAAAAGAGTTCAATATTCAATGTTTATGGAGTGGGAAAAATTATATATATACATATATATATAATAAATTTAAATTTAATATAATAGATTGTAGATTAAACGAAAAATTTTAAATTAAAAAAATATATGTATAGTTGATAAAAAATAATTTAAATTTGAAATTTAAATAAAAAATATAAAATGATATATTTATAAACCTGAATGCGTTGAAAATTTCAAGCAATTGCGTGGTAAAATTTCAAAGGTCACTCTAGGCATTTTCAAAACACAAAGTAATTATATTACAAGGGGTCTTTTAACAGTTAATAAAAATAGCAGCAATTAATATACCTATTAGGAATAAGTCATTTAATGTGAAATTGCCGATGTTAATAATGAGTGTCCAATTTGATGAATAAAAATGAGAAATCGTTAATGTTGCATAAAAAAAAAATTCAAAAAAAATTGTAAAATAATAAAATTATTTATATTGTAAAATAATTTGAAATTTGGAAATAAATTAAATGAGAAATTATGTGAACAATTTTTTGTAGCAAACAACTCATTCAATGTCCCGTTGTATTCTAGATTGGAATTTCCAAATTAATAATAACTCAACTCTTCTAAATTTTGAATTTATGTTTAAACTTGAATTTTGAATTTGAATTTTTAACTTTGTCATGGTGGAAAAACTTTTGGAAAATTTTTTGTGGCAGACAACTCATTTAATGTCTCACTATTAATGCTGCATAAAAAAAACAACAACATAAAAAAATAGTAAAGTAACAAAATTATTTATATTGTAAAATAAATTCAATATTTGAAAATAAATTAAATGGAAGATTATGTGAACTTGATATGTGGAGAAAGAGTTCAGCATTTAATATTTATACAGTGAGAAAATATATATATAATAAATTTGAATATAATATAAAATTATAGATTAAACAATAAAATATTTAAAATTATAAAAATACATTTATAGTGCATAAAAATTATTTAAATTTCAAATTTAAGTGAAAAAATAAGAAATGGCATAATTTATACTTTATAGAAAATAAATTAAAATTTTCACATAAAATTTTTAAATATACATGTACAACCAATTAAAAAAATATACATGTATTTTTTTTAAAAAGTATTTAACACAAACATCTTAAATATAAATGTAAAACCAATTAGAAAAATATATAAAAATCACAAATTGAAATTGAAAAAAATTATATAAAAAATTATGTATAATTAATATGAAAAATTTTAAATTTAAATAAAAAATAACGTCTTTCATTTTATAAAAAAATTTATTAAAATTCAATAACTATAAAAATGAAAGATTTAATTTAGTACATAAGAAAAAAAATTAAACTTTCATTTTTTTTATTGCAAAAGCGTAATTAACACAAATACTTGCAAAAAATAATTATTTATATAAAATGTTGACAGTTAGAGGTGGAAAACTGGGCTCGGCACGGAGGGCCGACCTTTCAATATATTTTTATAATTCAATTGAAATTTTATCCTTCTTTATTTATAATTAAATTACTAAATCTGATTTTAATTTTTTTATATACAAATTTGTGAAATTGCAAAGATTAACGACACTAATGCTTGCAAAAAAAATATTTATATAAAATGCTGACAGTTAGAGGTAGAAAACTAGGCCCGGCCCGCCAATATATTTTTATAATTCAATTGAAATTTTATCCTACTTCTTTTATAATTAAATTACTAAATCACACCAAAAAAATCACTAAATCTAATTTCAATTTTTGAAAATATTAATTTGTGAAATTCCGAAAACTAACGACACTACTCCTTGCAAAAAAAGATGATCAAATATTATTATTTTTTGAATCTGATTGTAGTAAATAAAAGTTCATCTTTGAGATAAAATATAAAAACCTAGACGCAACTATAAAAATGTTTTTTTGTGGATAAATATAAAAACCTTTTACATGCTGATGGTTAGAGGTGGCAAATCGGACTCGGCCCGGAAGGCCGGCCCACCAACATATTTTTATAATTGAATTAAAATTTCATCCTTCATCTTTTTTAATTAAATTCCTAAATCTGATTTTAATTTTTGTAAATACAAATTTGTAAAATTCCAAATACTAACAACACAAATCTTTGCAAATAATAATTATATTATTATTTTTTAAATGTGATTGCAATAATGAATGTCTATCACAAAGATTAGTGTAGTTGCTTTGATTTTGTTTATATGTATTTGTGGCAATGTAAGGAAAAAATTTGACTGATACATACTTATTTAATTATGTTGCAATCAAATCTTGTTCAGACAACATTTTTTTGGTACTTAAAAAAATTTAATCCAATCTTTTTTTTTTACTGATACTATGACTTTTGGGAGTTAACATATTAGTGTTACTTATTTAATGAGTTTTTGCCTTCTGTATTGTAGGCACAAGGAACGAAAATAAACAGGAAATGACATATTTAGTCAGTGTTGAACTCATCCCTCCAATGATTGTTACGAAATGATACTGAATGAATAGCATTTTCATATTATAGGTTAACGCTGATCTTTTAAAACCATATTTGTTTGGTGTTATTGTTACCTTGATTTTGATGACGAATGTTATAGTTAGCAATGATTTGTATGCATTTTTCGTTTTATATCCCTTCCTCATGTTAACATGGTGTATTATAACGTATTATGGTGTATTATGATGTAGTTGTATGCAAAATTAATTATCCTCTGAATAAAAGATTTTTGTTTGTGATTGATATTTACAAAGTTCCGTGTCAATGCTGTAAATTTTTTCACCTGAAATATAGAACAAAATAGTAACACAGTTTTTTGTAAGTATAAGATTTGTAGTGCGATTAACCAACCACGATGGACGATAAATTTTTTGATCTTTTCCTTATTGCATCGCACTAGTAATATACTACTTTTAGTTATGTTTCACTTTCTTTTTTGTTATTATTTTTCAGTTTCGTACATATTTTTCTTTCCATGCTTTATCTTACATCTCAGTTTGCCTGATTTTGAGACAAAGTAAATAAACTCGTGCAAATTATTTAAATTATTTTATCACCATTACGTTTTGTTTAAGGAAAAAATGTTTATTATTTTGAATGACACAATTTATATACTTTTACTCTCACAAAGAAGTGGGACCCACACCTTTATTTTTTTATCAACTCTCTCTCTCTTCCTTTATCCATCTCTCTCTTAAAATGACACAATTTTACATATTCAAAATGACACACACTTTATCCTTGATTTAACGTGTAAAACACAAAACAAAATATGAAGTTTTCATTGTTATTATTATTATTATTATTTTTTGGTATCCTATTTTCATTGCTATCAAACGCAGTGCGTAAGATCTTAATGTCTGGTCCAATTTTAAACACGGGAGACGATACCGATCATTAATTTTGTTAAAAAAATGTCCATATATCATAATAGATGTATTTGAAAACATCCATCTCAGCTCTACTGTCCGTCTGACTTATAATTAATAGATGTCAAGTAGTTGATACATATGGTTGCTTCAAATTAAATAACTAACAACTATTTGTCGTCGCTTTCAATGGAAATGACCCCATGGTTCCATTGTACTCCCTTACCTTTCTCAGTAAAAAAATCTCTGTTTTGTTAGGTGTGGGGTGTGTGTAGTGTACTGGTGTCTAGTGTGTGTTCAATTCCCATATCTTGCTAAAAATAAACATTCAAAATTAATGTGCATTACCATCAATCATTTATAGCCCGGTGCTATATCAATCATTTAAATAAAAAATGTTGCAAATTGCATTAAATACAGACAACAAACAAAAAATAAATAATGCAATAATCGTTTACCAAAACAGTAATAATAATGCAATAATCTAATGTATAAATGTTTAAAAAACAGAGATTCAGTATGTATTCAAAAGTTGAATTAGATAGATAATAATGTTTATACGTATTTCTTGTATATTTATCACAGAATATTATGCGGGTTATTAAAAATATTATAAGCTTTTACTATTTTTTTTATAATGGTTCAGGCACGTATATATTATTAAACACGGTACAAGTCTGGAGCAATATTATCAGATATGATCCGAATAAGGTATTGGGTCACTTATTGGTTGAATCACATAATTCATATTAATACATGAAAAATTATATTTTATATATATAAATACTCAAATACATATAAAAAATTATGCAAACATATATAGTTTTTGTATGGATAAAAAAATGTCATATATACTAAACCACATATAATATATTGTAAAAGAAATAAACAAAAAAAAAATTCAAGTACCAAGTAATCACATATAATTCGTCTATTAAATATCCTCAACTAACATATTTAATAATTATTAGGCATTTCCTAACATCTCTTCCTATAAAAATGGTTTTGCAAGAAATCAATATGTCACATTCTCTTAATCTATTGTTTCCCAAATTGCTTCAGTCTTTAAAGCTGAAATTTAAAGTTACTATAGGAGATTATATTATTAATGAACAAAATTACCAAATTTTTTTTAAAGGAGTTCTACATTTTTTTAAGACAAACTAGACAATTATTATTATTTTTTTTAAATACATGGCCTGCCAATTTTGATGACCCGACCAGATCACTAATTTTGATAAAATCTAGATGGTTCGAACCGATTTTCTCCGATATGATACATGGCCGGTCCAATACTTAATTCAAATCGGTCCGATGACCAAGTCACCCGGTTTCGGATCGACCCAGCTTTGGAGTCATGATTTTCTTAATAATTGCTCAAAAGGACATTTTAAAAAATTAAAAATTATAGTAAAACCATTTGAAGTTAAATGCAAAATACTTTATATTTTTTTGTGTAGTTATAGTTACAATTTTATTCGATGTAATAAATATTGTGTACAGTTAATTACCTTTAGGCAAAAACATTTTTATTAGAAGAATATTTTAGACAAAAACTTAGTGTAACTATTGGACACTTGCGTCTTAAGTATTACCTACTTTCTCGCCTGACAACAATAATACATTGTTTCATTAAATGATACTTATAAGATAACTTTGAACTTTGAAGTCTTGAACGTTGGGAGAAATTAGTTGACATTAAATAAGAATGATTTTTTTTTTAACATCAATTTCTCTCTGGAAAATTTTTTTCGTGTCAGTTTTTTTTTTTTATATATATATAGTTTATAAGTATAGGTATACTTGTTTAGAAATTTTAATATATTAATAGTAATATACTTTAAAATAAATTAAATTCAAATATAATTTCAGTTGTACGCAAGCTCACTTTGAAGAATTCTTATTCAATTTTTGTCTTCTTCACTTTTTCCATTACGTTTCTAATCAGACATATATATACGTTTATACGATAACTATATAGTATTGGACGTTAATTGGGAGAAATTAATTGACATTACAAGAAAGATTTTTTTAATATCAATTTTCCTTGGATTTTTTTTATAAATAAAACGTGTTAGCTTTAATTTCTTTTAGTTTATGAATTTTATTTTTAAATTTTAGTAACTTAAAATCATAATATAATTCAATATAACTTTATTCATACGCTTTACAAACCAGTTATAAATAATAATAACAGATCCGTATTAAGGTGTTATAAATTTGGAGGGAGAAACTTATATGTGAGTGACACATGGCATAAACTATACTTACATGTAATATAAATATATAGATATATAGATTCTATCATGCGGTTATATGGTAAAGTTATTATACAGGAGGATTATATTAAAATATTAATTAATTCTTAGATATCAATTTAATATTTAAACTTACT
The DNA here is from genome assembly GCA_032173675.1 of Gastrolobium villosum. Taxonomy (NCBI): domain Eukaryota; kingdom Viridiplantae; phylum Streptophyta; class Magnoliopsida; order Fabales; family Fabaceae; genus Gastrolobium; species Gastrolobium villosum. The sequence goes on from JAVKPL010000666.1 coordinate 100,670, forward strand.
AGTCAAAATTAATAATATACTTTTAACTATTAGATGATCTTCTTAATTTATTATATCTTATCATGATATACTTGTCATTTACTAATTTTGTTGGTTTGTTGATCATATTGTGCAAATCAATGTTTTATTTATTTGATAATTTTTTTTTTGGTAATAATTTATTTGATAATTTTACGGTCATAGGTTTGACGTGCAAAAGTACTTTTTTTTTTTCTTTTAATTTATTCCTGCATCACCTTCTTTTACATTTTGTTTTTTAATTATGACTTATTACATAATAAGAGGCACCGCGTCTTTTTTATCATAAATTTACTTCGATTGATTTTAATGAAATTATAAACTTGAATTATTAAGAAACAATACCTATTTTTTTTAAAATTCTTATTGGTAAAAAAAAATTTATGAAAGGGAAATGTTATCATATATTAAAAGGGAAATATTACTCTCCTTTACATGTAATATAACTTATCTCATTTTCTCTTCGTGTAGATAGAGACTTGTATATCGCATCCCACATATTTAATTTTTTTTTTTTTCAGCAGCACAGAAAATTGGAGACCCATTAAAATAGAAACACGTGACGCAAACTTAAGCAAGGACATCTCTCTACCACATAAGATAACTATCTTATGTGGAAGGAGATTAATAAAACCCATCTTAAAATAAGGAAATGTTGTTCTTATGTTGCTGCAAAAAAATTATTCTGCCACTGATAATAAGTTATAAGTATGTATTTCGGGTAATACATAATTGTAATATTAATTTTTTTTTCTCTTATCAAAAATTGTCTCTTGACGTGTAGATAGAGATTTTTCCTCTGTATATTATCTACGGTACATAATTATAATTGGTGGGGAAGATGATTTTTTTTTCAGCAGCACAGAAAATTGGAGACCCGTTAAAATATAAACACGTGACGCAAACTTAAGCAAGGACATCAATTGATAGGTGTATTGTTGGAGAGGATTTATTGTGATCATCTTTGTTGGCCTAAAATGAGTAAGGAAGAGAAAGGAAGAGAAATCATCATAGTGTTCCACTGCTGTTGTTCCAGAAAGAGATCAGAAATCAGGAAATGGGTGAAGTTTTAGTGTAAATAGAAAGGTAATATTGAAAAAGATGAAAAATAGTAGGAGAAAAAAAGGAAAGAAAAAATTAGTGTTATGAGAAGGAACACCAAATCATTAAATCATCCTGTAACATGAAAAATATTTCCCTACTGTTGGGCGGCAAGGTCACAATCGAACAAATTTTCAGTGCAATGAATACGATTCGGTGCAACCATTATATTATAATTATATATTTTGGGAATATGTATTTATAATTTAAAGTTATTTTTTTCCTCTTTCCCATGTGAGCAGACAAATCTTTGAAGAGAAAAAATTTTGTTTTTTGAAATATTTCAATCAGTTCATTGTTTCCTGACTAATCCGATTCAGGGCGGGTCCAGATTAAGACTTTAAATTTCTCCTAAAAGTGATACTGAGGAGAATTAAACACATACTCTCACCCTCGTCTTCTTAACTCTCTCATGCACAACTGAACTATTACCATTTAGTTAAAAAACAATTTATTTGCATTTATTACCATATAACTGTTTCCGCATAAAGTTTTTTCTATTCTTTTTCCGTTAGTCCTTCTTAGTATTTGCTGATACACATTTACGCAAAGAGCCAAAGACCGCGAAAAGTTTATCTTTTTCTTTTGTTATTCCTTTTTACATGGGAAAAATGTTTATCCTTTTAAATAATACAATTTATATCCTTTCACTCTTATAAAAAGGGCGGGACTCACACCTTTATTTTTTGTCAACTCTCTCTCATCTTTTATCTATCTCTTTCTCTCTCTTAAAATGACACAACTTTACATCCTTTAGAATGATACACATTTTACCCTTATAAAAGTTAGGTTGTAGACAAAATAATTGTGTTATGTTATAGATATTCATTTTACATGTCGTATTTTTTTTTGTTTCAAAAGATACGGGCCCCATAAGATATTGTGTGTAGGAAATGTTTGTGTTGATATTAAATAACAAATACAAACCCTTTTTACTTATACACATTTATAGAAATAAAAAAACAACAATCTTGAGAGAGAAAAAAAAGAAGTTAAATAAATTTAATTTTGTTGAAGGTCTATAACTGAGCTTTCTGTCTTTTCAATATATTATAATTTTGAAGTAAGGCTAACCTATAAACAGAGCATTATCACAAACGTTGAATTCAAAACATTTGAGATGCTGCAATAATTTTTTTTAAGTGTTGACTTAATAATCAGATTTCATTAATATTGATTTCATGTCATTGCTGAATAGTCCGAGAGATGTTGTTGGTCAGTAATGCAACATAAGAAAAAACTTCACAATATTTTTTTCTTAAATTGTTAAGACTGAAAAGTGATTATTACTAAATTAGTTAAAGGATTTGGTGTTTGTCATTTTAAATGACATAAGTTATGTCATTTTAGGAGAGATAAACCCAAAAAATAAAAATTATGGAAAAGAAAAAGTGGGTGGTTTTTTTAATTTAAATTTTAAATAAAAAAATTATTTTATATCTATCTCTATCTTAAAATGATATAACTTTATGTCATTTAAAAAATGAGAAACACTTTCCGTTTAGTTAAAAGGCACTTATTTCTATAAAACTTAATATTAATGTTAAATTGTTGTCCCTTTGATAATTATAAAAAATTGTTGTACATAATTACAATAAAAAGTCTAACTATTTAATATTTTGAATTGATGGATAAGCGTTGGCACTCGTTGAGATCATTAATTAAGAAAGCAACTGAATTTTCTCCTTTTTTTCATTCTTTGAAATAAGAAAGAGAAAGTTGATTTGTCATTTTAAAAAAAAATAAAATAAAGCAAAACGCAAGAAAGTAGTTGTGCGCTCAACCAAGTGCAGTTTCTTTTGTAGATAGTTTGTCTGTAAGGGCTTCTTATTTTTCTACTTATTGAAAAATACATTTTATTAAAAGAGTGAATTATGAATTTCTCATTTTTTTTCTTTTATTACACATCTTTTTTTAAATCTTATGCAAAAAAAATTATATTTTATAAATACATTAGATTTAAGTATAATTTCTATGATACGTTTTATAGAAAATTAGTGAATACTCAATCCTTATCTCTTTAAATAATTAATGAATATACCTTATTAATTGTAAATTTTGGTTCATTACACAAAACCTTATCTATTTCTTAAATCTTATACAAATTTCCCTATATAAATACATTACAGTTAATTTTCTTTAAAACTATATTTTTAAAATAACGTTAGAGTATAAACAATGAAATGAGTTATAGTTTTATATTTTTAAAATATAAAATGATACAGAATTATTACAATAAAAATTCGTAATGCTTCAAGATGTGCAGGCGTTAGGAAAATCTATAATTTTTTTCTTTTACTAAAACAAGTAAAACTAAAACTTACCCGTTATTCTAGAGCTCAGAGGTAATGGAGATAAAAAAATTATAAAATTTATGGAGATTAATTATTGTTTCCCCGAATTTCTTAAAAATCGAGTTAATTAAAGTAAGATAGATTTTTTATTTTACCTAAGATAATCATTAAGAACAAGACTTCGGGTACGACTGATACTTAATATTTAGACGATCCACTTTTGTTGGTGGGGCAGAGAGAAAGTCTACAATTATAGGCTTTATTTTTATGTTTTCTCAGTACTTTAAACTTCGGCCGATAAAGAGTTTCTAATTTTATTTATATTCTCATTATAAATTTAGTAACTAGCGATGAAGAGAATATAATACATAGGCAAATATGTTTGTCATAACACACAAAAGTAGATGGGACTTTTTTTTTTTTTCTCTCTTCCATCCACTTTTTTGTATGGAACATAAGAAAAATTAAATCCTTTATATGACTATGTAAGTTATGAGAAGATTTTTTGTGGGGCGGATCATGGTGGTCCGTACCAAAAATAGAAAAAAAGGTGGGATGGAAGGAGAAAAAATCAAAAAAAAAATGATAGAAATAGAAGGAAAATTTCCATTTATAATAAAGGATCACTGAATAAAGGGTGGTCTGAATAAATGGTGGGTCCGGAGCATGTTAAATTTTTTTGATAAGTTACATGGGGTGAATCAAATAAATCTTTTATCTCAATTTTTTTTTTCTTTCTCTTTTTTCAATTCGCGATGGTGTAGTCGATTCCAACACAGAGAGTGAAGATTCATCGATATCTTGAAGCGGATACTTCATCAATAATGTAAACGGCCCCGCAAACTCTGAACTTAGGTCTACGAAGGGGTATCTGCGTGTCGCGCTGCTCTTCTGTGCTCGTTATTTACAGCTGCGGATCCAAAAAAATAATGAAGGGTAGACACTTAATAAGGTCAGATCTTGAACGTGATTTACAAACAGCTGTCGGCTGTCTCGATCTGGTTTAAATCTAAATCTAGATTAGGTTTGGATAATGAAGGTGGAGAAAAAAAAAAAGGAACTCACATGAAAAATAAATTAAAAAAAAGGAAATTAAAAATAGAGGATATTGTAACAACCAACTAAAGTTACTATCAATAAATTTCATGATAGATTTATTAATTTATCCAATAATTATATTTATTTTCGCTTTAGTTATTGATCATACAAATATAATATAAAAGTTGACGCACGCAAGTAGAAAAAAGGGGTTTTACCTTGCTACCCCTCCTTGTGATTCTGCTTTGAAAAGTTGTCCTTATAAATACATCCCGTATGTGTGGGTAAGGTCACTCTATATTATACATTAATAAGTTACAAAATAATAACAATAACAATAATGGAGGGGCATGACAATGGTGGCACCCAGAGCCAGAGCCAGAGCATCCAAAAGTTGCAAATTGTAGCTTTAACGAGTGTGGCACCGCTTAAGGTGACTGAATCAAGGCGAATTCGTCAAGTTTTGGGAAGTGATGACGACCACACTATCCACACAAGGACAATTAATGGATGCTACCAAATTGTTCTGTTCTATGAGAAGTTGAACGAGGAGGACCGTGGTTGGTCTATGGCTAGTTGGCTTGTGGAATCACTGGCAAGGGTCCTGTTGGAGTACCCTCTGCTTGCAGGTCGCCTCCAAAGAAGGGGTGACATGGGATTGGAAATTGTGTGCAATGATTCTGGCATTCGACTCTTGGAGGCACGCTACCCTATGAGCTTGTTAGAGTTTCTCGACTTGAACAAAAGGGAACATCTTGAGGCTGACCTTGTTTTCTGGAAAGAAATTGATGACCAGTTTCCTGAGTTCTCTCCTCTCGTTTATGTTCAGGCAAATATATTACTACATTGTTTTTGTGCCACTTCTATTTTTTTATCCAGTTTAATTTTTTTTATAAATAATCTAAGATGATAGATATTCTTACTACCAAAATCTTCTACTACCAACTCACTACCTATCTAATCACCATTGGATGAATCTTTTCTCTTTTTTCAAAAACTTTTTAGCATTCTCTCTTTGATTCAATGGTGATTAGATCGGTAGTAAGTTAACAGTAGAAAATTTTGGTAATTAGAATATCCTTCCTGATAATTTAATGCTAAATGCACGTTCAAGTTACGCAAATGAGGAATGCACAACTTAAACACGCGTGATATATAGTGATACACATTTTAATTATGAGTTTTATATTTCTCATTTAACATGATAATTGAATTCTCATGTTGTAAAGACAAAAAACATGTGAGACCCATATGTTAGAAAAAATTATGTGTAGGATCTACGTCGGCACGGAAATCAAATAAGAAAATTCAAATTCTCATTCTTTAATTATAAGACATGCGTTATTTTTTGGACAAATTACCGCGTGACCAATATGTACATATTTTCGAATTAAATTGATATATCATTTTTCAAAAGTTTTCCTTTACATGGGTGAAAAAGCCTTTTATTTATTGTTTTGTGTTTCGTTGAAGAGGATAACACTTATACAGGGAGAAATTCAAGGTGTTTGACCGTGAAATTTGAAGTTTTGAACGGATTCAAAGTGTATTTTTTTTTTTTACTCAGGTGACCAATTTCGAATGTGGAGGATACTCTATTGGTATAAGCTGCAGCCTGCTGTTGGCAGAGGTTTTGATAGTTGAGAACTTTCTCAAGAAATGGGCTGAAATACACAACAAGTTACCCCAAAATGAAGATATTAAGACACCAATATTTTACCACCCTAGTCTTAAAAAAAATCCTGAACCTCTCCCATCTGACATAATCAGCCGCACCGAAAGCAAAAATGGAGTTCAAAGCACTGTATTCAAAGTAACTGCCAAGGATGCAAATTTCAGCAAGGAATTAGCCCTGCTTTGTGTTGAGGATGCAGAACGAAAGCTGAGTATAAAAATGAGTTCAGATTTTTCTTTGTTCGTGAAAGAATCATCTGAAATCATCAAGGTAGAAAGCTGCTCCAAGAATAATGGATATACTATGCAGGGATCGGGACTCAAGAGTCAAATAACTCGTGCCACGTGGAACGATTTTGGAGTTTACGAGGTAGCATTTCACGAAGGTAATAAGCCTCTCCTCGTTTCTTGTTGGTTTGGATCCGTTGCAGATGTGCATGTTATGGCAGTCCCATGCCCCAAGGAGAATGCGTTTACTGTGATTGTAGTTTCACCCCCTATTGAAACTGAACTCTAAAATGATATTGATTGCACCCACATCATTTTCTTATTATTTTTCTTCGAAAGATTTGCTGAAACGGTTCATAACTTTCATGCTTGCTTGCATATTAAGATTTTTCATAGATTTATGGCAATTTCTGTAATTGAAAAAAAAAAAAATTGTAATGAAGGTTGATGCGTTGAGAAATGTTCTATTATGAAAGGATGAAATTAGTTTGCTAAGACTCATTCAGAACGAGAGTTTCGTAATTGGCTATCACGTTTATAAGTTCCAAGTTCCAACACTAAAATAGGATGCTAAGATTTCAATCAGAGCCAATCGTGTGATGAGATTAACTAGATACAATTTCATTAAATTGAACTGTTGATGAACGACGCCATGGACAGCATGACAGGTGTCCTTAAAACTTGCAAATCCAGCATCTAGGGAAATATCTTTAGTAACCCGGGAATACTGAAGACTCATTGCATCATTTACTCAATTTGAAAGAAATAATATTTTTTTTTATCATTTTATCTTTTCTTTTATGGTTATTTTTTTCTAAACTATCACCTTTTTCTATTTTTTTTAGTAAAGAAATATATACTACAGTGATGTGATATGAAAGATGTGCTCAGCATCTAGAATCTAGATATGAAGCCTGAATGTAGTGCTCCGGGAGCACTTTTGATGGGATGGGCCGGAAGAGAGAGAAAGAAATAAAAAGTTGGAGAGAGAAAAAAGAAAAAAGAGAAAAATAAATATTTAATATAAGTGTCGAATTTTTATGGGAAGGACCACAAAGGTCCCGAACCATAGTAAATTTTTTCCTAGATATGTAATTTTGAGCCTGACACCTGTCATTAGATTGAGCCTTGATGGATTTGCTAGTGCGGGGTCGAAACCAACAATGGGACATTTACTTTTGTGCAAGCAAGAAAAATCACCCAAATATTACAGATTTAATATTTTTTTTAAACTTCCACGACAGTAAAGTTGCTAAATAATATAATGATTATAATATAGCCTGACGTATCCAAAAAATTTATTTATGTTTGCACACTTAAATTTGAGATTCGGGGGCTCTATCTCTAAATATTGTTTTAAAAAGCTCGCCATATATAAGATCCATGAAAGAGTATACAATAAATAACCTTATCTTATATTTGCAAAAGGTTAAATATTAAAAATATCATGACCACAACACCAATTAAAAGTTATAATTTAATAGATCTAATTACTAAATCAGTTACATTTTTTAATAGAAAAAAAATTAATTACTGTGTGTACTTGACCACATAGACAACAGTGCAGGTCCACTATTTAATCAAAATTATTACACCATGTACCGACTTTTGTCTATTTTGGATATCTTTTAGCTTTTTTGTGCCCAAATCGCTACTTTAGGTACGTACTTTGGCTACTCTGACTGACAATAATACAAATACAAATGAAACCTTCGAAACAATATAAAAGTTATCTTTGTTCGCCGGTCTTGATTGGATCAGTTTTAAGAGTAAAAATTATCTGATCCAATTTTTTTGGTTTAATCATTTAATCATCCTTTCGGTTTGATTTTTTTGCAAATCCGATCTTATCCAATCCAATTTTTTTCGTGTTGGATTGGATCAGTTTTCGGTTTTTTGAAAATCCTAAAATTAGTTTCATGATTATTATGTAAATAACATCTTTTGTATGTATTGGTTTTGCAATTTATTTATTTTTTTGAAACACAAAAGCATCAATAAACGAAAATATAGTTTTTTTTTGGGCAATGAGATATGAAGCTCTACACAGATAAATTTTGTTGATGAGATGTGACTAGGTTTTTTCTTAAGTTTAGTTAATGGGTTTTACGTTTAAAAATTTTTGGACTATGATTGGGGAAAAACCCAAGTAGGTAAAGGGGAATTAATATATTGGATCAGTTTGGATTGGATCGATTTTCATTAACCAATCCAAAAACTGATCCAGTCCAATAAAAATTTGCGATTTTTTTTACGGTTTTCGGTTATTCGATTTTCGGTTTATTCGGTTATCGATTTTTCAATTCGGTCATCGCACTTTGAATAGGTTTGGATCGGTTGATGAACATCCCTAGTAAAAGCACCACACCCTAACAAACTCTAAAACCTGTTCTACATCACACATGCATGTTATTCTTTTTCAGCAAGTAAAACTAATTAGAAAAAATGGCCAGGAAGTGGCATATGAATTTTCATGCAGGTACATAGCATATACATGTGCACGCAAAAAAAAGCTTTTAGGGCGCGTTTGGTACGCGACTTTTCTGAGAATGCATGGGAAAGCTGAGACGGAGAAATAGTTATACCACGTTTGGTACGCGAGATCCTGAAATTTTCCTGGGCTACACTTCATTCTGGGAAAATGGTCTGAGTGTTAAATGTGGTTGAAGTTGCGATGGAAGATTTCCAATTAAAATATGGAATTGTTGGCTTCCCCGGGAAAAGGTTACTGAAGCGGGAAAAGGAAGACCAAAATGATCCTATTTTTTGTACGGTGCGTAGATATGGTTTAGGCAAAAGGCAAAATTGTACCACAAATAAGAAATTTGTGCGACGGCCATGAAGATGGGGGAAGAAGTGGTAAAATATCTACACTACCATCGAACAAACAGTAGCTTACTTGCATTTGCAACATCAGAAGGTATAATGGTAGAATCTTCAAATAATGGTTGCATGCGTGAAGATCTTTCGAGTGTGGAAGCCGTTTGTGGTGTCTTTGTGTGTGTGTTAGTTGACATAGTTACAAAATGGACTCTCCCACGGCTAAGCAGCATCCATTCCACGGATGGCTTATTCCTCAAGCGTCATTTATTTTTGACTCTGTGGTTTTGTATTTTTCACTAAACAGTGGGATGGGATTTTTGCAGTCTTCTACGAAAGGAAAGATGTCTTTTTTATGTTGTTAGAACATGTGCAAGTTCTTTACTGCTCGGAAAGATTTCTCTTGTTCTCAGATAAAAAATGAAAGATTCGACCTGTTTACTTGGTGTTTTAGAAAGTCGAAATTTTTTGCACCAACAATCACACTCGGTACTCCTTGTGATGCAGTTTGTTATCTACAAAGTCCACCTTGGAAGAAATGTCAAAGAGTGAGAAACCCATGATGCTGAATGAGACGTTGTATTTGTGAAGGACAATATACCAGACGCATACAAACAGAATCCTCAGTTTTGAATAGAAAATCCGGTATGTATTTCTTGTATCTTTACTACCCGTATCAACCACAAATTTTTTGTGGTGCTTGATTATTTTTTTACTTCTTGCTGTCAACGGTTTCTGTTACTACTCTGTATGAGGTCCTTGCTGTTAACAGAGGTAGATAGATGCACTTATTATAAGGGAGTTGGAAATGGCTTTGTTGTAACAACTATATAACCTCTTTTGATTCTGTGAATAGTAGTGTTTATTTTTCCTTATTAGACAGATGATGATGTAGCTACGAAGTGATCACTTGGAGGAGTACTCCCATAGTACTCACTCCTTTACTTACAGTACAAAAGAGTACGATTCATGTGGCATTAACCATAAATGAGTGAGCAGAATAAGGTCCACGTGATTGCATTATCATATGTTTTTGAAATTTAGTATCTGATGTACTTAGTATTGACTAATGCAAGAATGAATACAATTTTCCACTAGGTGAGCTAGTTTATTATATATTGAAATGTTGAAAATGGTAAGCTATCGATTACCGATCTCAAGTATTTTTGGGATAAAATGATGATGATGATGATGTTGAAAATGGTAAGCTATATGCTGCTAATTTTAACTTGTTAATCATGGGTTTTTTAGCTTTAAGTCTCATAATCAGAGGACTCAAATTTTTGTAGACAAGCAAGAAAAAGTTCATGTTTTCGCCCTTCTATCTGCACTTCACTCTCACGGTACAATACCTATTTGTCAAACAAATCATGTACCTCGATCATTAACACAAGATCTGCCTCAGTTTCATCTTATCCTATACGATCTTTCCTTATAACCCGCTCTACAACTACAACCTGGACTGCCACTCCCTCTTCCCGCACCAGACCATCATCATAATTTTGTGTTGATCAAACTCACCATTAGCACATATATCCACAAGTGTCATAATATGAGAAACATAGTTTAAGATTTGTCTGTATAAGTGATTATTTTGGCTATAGAAGAAACCAATGCATATTAAAAGAAGAAAATCTTCACTCGCTTGAGCATTATAATTCTGTTTTGGTAAAAATAATGACTATATATAGGGTAATTAATTGGAGATGATGATGAAGGTTTCAATGCATGCGTATTAAAAGTAATGTCTATTTGGGTTGTCGGTGTATATTCTATGTTGTTTATAATATTTTCTGTTTCAAACATCTACGTTGTGGATTGTTGGAGTAATGTGAATTCAATTTGACCTTGTTATGTTAGATTATTGCAATGTACGAGGGAATGGCGTTCAGTGTCATTGTTATTCTCATTTGTTATTAACAGTCTTTGAATAAGTTGCGTATGGTATTATTGAGAATGTACGATTTGTTATTATCCGATATTGAAAAAAGGAAAAGTGCAAGGAGGCGAGTGACATGGGATTTTTGCAGTTGGGCTCTGACAAGGGAAATTAATATGCATGGAATAGTGTATGTTATTGACATAGCTTGTATTGAGAATTCAAGGATGGATAGGAGAACTTTTCATACAATGTGTGAATTACTTAAAACTGTTGGGATGCTTGAACCGTCGAAGCACATGTGTGTAGAAGAGTTGGTTGCAATATTTCTTCACATCTTGGCTCACATGTGAAGAATCGGATCATTAAAAGACAGTTTATGAGGTCTGGTGAAACAATTAGTAGACAGTTCACGAAGGTGTTGGTGGCTGTGTTAAGATGTCATAAGGTGCTATTCAAACGCCCTGAATCTGTACTTGAAAACTCAACCGATGACAAGTGGAAATGGTTCAAGGTATTGTAGTAATTTTACTTACCTTATCATGTTATTTAAATTTAAAAATTAGTTGTTCACATTATATTCATTTGTGTTTTATGGTATTTGTTTTTGGCATTGCAGAATTGTCTAGGTGCTCTTGATGGGACGCATATCAAGGTCAATCCCCTATTAGCGGATAAGCCTAGATATCGGACTAGGAAGGGTGAGATAGCCACAAATGTGTTGGGTGTTTGTTCACAAGATTGCTAATTTATATATGTTTTTCCTGGCTGGGAGGGTTCAGCTGCGGATTCCAAGGTTCTCAGATATGCTATATCTCGTCCGAATGGTTTAAAGATGCCAAAAGGTAATTCAACAACTATGTACAGTTAAGATTATTCATCACAATCTTTTAATTGTAGTGTTGTCTCAGTGTGTAATTTATTGCAAACTTTTGACTGTAGGTTTTTATTATTTATGAGATGCTGGTTATATGAATGGGGAAGGATTCCTTGCACCTTACAGACGACAAAGATATCATCTTAGTGAGTGGAGACATGGGGCACAACCAACGACACCGCACAAATTTTCTAACATGAAACACTCAAGTGCAAGGAATGTCATCGAACGGTGTTTTGGGATGTTGAAGGGTCGTTGGGCCATTATAAGGTCCAAATCCTTTTATCCGATAAAAACACAATGTCGGATAATAATAGCTTGCTGCTTGCTTCATAATCATATCAGAAGGGAAATGCCAATTCGCCCTTTAGACAATAATAGCATGGACATGGCTGAAGGTGAGGATAACTTCCAAGGACATGAAATAATAACTCATGTCGAGTCATTTAACGCGTGGACACAAAGGAGGGAACAAATGGCTCAACAGATGTTTGATTCGTGAAGAAATTGTGCTTGATTTGCTTGCAGGTGTTATCCTGCTTAGACTGCTTTTAAGAACTCTATGCTTTGCATGTTTCAAATATATAAGACTTGTTTGATTGTACGGTTATTTAAATTGAAATGCAAGGTCAATTGCTTAACTTATGCCATTACACTCATGTGTTGATGTATGTATTTAACACATCAATCTGGTTATTTTGAGATTACAACTGCTACCAGAGAATATTTTTTTTAATTTCATGCAGATGGCTGAAGACAGTACTCAAACAAAAAAGAGAACAAATCATACTTGGAGTGCCGAGGAGGATAAAGTCCTGATCGAGTGTCTCATTGAGGCTGGTTTAGCTTGGAAAGGTGACAACGGATTCAAACCTGGCCTTCCTAATCACATTGAGAAGTTGATGCGTACTAAGATACCTAATTGTACTCTTAAAACCAGTCCACATATTACATCTAGAATCAAACTTCTGAAGAAATGCTACAATTCAATATGTGAAATGATCTTCCCCACAGGGGGAAGTGGTTTTGGTTGGAATGATAAACATAAAATGATCGATGTTGAGAAAGAGACTTACATGGAGTGGGTGAAGGTAAAAAATACTTGTCACCCATTCATGTCATACTTCTGTAACGACAAGTTCACCCATTTTGTCAACCATTTTAACTACATGTGTTAATTTTTTCAGACACACCCTAATGCTAAGGGCCTATACAAAAAACCATTCCCACATTTTGATTAGTTGGGCCCAATCTTTGGCAAAGATGTTGCCACTGGAGAAACTGCTGAGGGTGTAGATGAGGCCGTTGAAGTGATGGACAAAGATGCAGTTGTGAATGCTGAAAGTGGCAACGCATTCGATAACTTATATGAGCTTTTCAGGGACAACACGGATAAGCCGAATTAGGAGGTACCGATGAATGAGACTGCCACACAATACGACCCACCTATGCCACAATCTCCGGTCTTTGTTTCTATTGCAAAAAGGGGTAAGAAGAGAGCAAGGAGTGAGGATGCTTTGGCTAGTGAGTTTGGGGTAGCCATTAAAGATCTTGGTCAGGACTATAAAAGCACAAATGATAAGATTGACAGGTTGATAGATTGTTTTGAAAAGCAATTTGAGGGGAGCACCAAAAACATACCTATGCATGAAGAGTTAAAAAAAATTGATCAACTTAGTGTTGAACAGAGATATCATGTTGCTATACTTGTGGCTGTTTGTTATCACTACATAATAAAACATTCACATAATGACCTTTAATTATTTATTGATGTTATATGCTGTCATTGATGATCTTTATACATGTGGTCAATTATAGACCATTATTCAAACATTGTTGTCACTTCTTATGATAAGGCTACATACATGTTCTGTAAATCATATTCATTATCATCATTTTTTCCTCTCACATGTAGATGAAAACTTTGTTGTTTTGCCGCTGAAAGTGATTACAGAAGATAAGCCATCAAATGGAAAGCCACTGTCGCAGACAAAGACAAATAAATCTTCACAAAATGTAAGAAAAAGTAAGAAACTCAAAAAATAAAAAGGAAACCGTAGCACAAAAGAAGTCATTTCGCAAGTACTCATGCTTTAAACAAATCATTAAATCCACCTCTCTCACACACACACACACATATTGTCTTGCTTGTTTTAAGATTTTAGAGCTAGTTGGAATCAAACTTCAATTCTTTTTAAATGAAAATCTGAGTTGGGCTAGTGTGAATTTTTAGGCATTGGAATGAAGATGCCTCTTATTGATGCATTGTTCCTGACATGGTTATGATTGATGACTGTCAAAAGCAGTGGTCTATGCATATTGTTATCTATTCAAATAAAGAAATAATATTTCTTTTTGATGATTGAATGGTTTCAGATTGTAGATTTTTTTTTTAATATGATAAGATTATTATGACCAGCATTGCACATTACTTTCCATGACATGCATGACTCTACTATGTCACAAAGGTGTCATTCATTTCATAATTAAAATTTTCCTTTACTATCTTACCTTAAAATGATTATTCATGTATATGCATCTGCTTTATGAGAGCACTAAGCATATTAACTAAACTTTCTAGCGTCCTTTTCGCACGATCAATGAAAGTGGTCAATGTGATGAACCGATAGTGGCCAAAGATTTAGTAGATGGGGTTGGTTACAGCTTGAAACGTAGCTAGAGTTCTCTGCAGCACTTATGCTGTAAGTGTTGTTGGCACCATAATTTCCTGATTCAGTATTATATCCTAGTATCTTATTATTTTATGCTTCAATAACCTGTTTTTTTGAATGTTTTCAAATAGTATCTAAGAGGTCCTATCAGACAGGCTAGACAAAATTGTGAATTTTATATACATGCTAGAGCTATTATTTGATTCTCATACGCTATAATTTTTGAAAGCATGATTTGCTAATTGGAATATTTTATTTATTTATTATTAATTTATAAAAAATGCAAAGGCAAGTTATCCCTGAATTCTGAACCCTTAATAAAATTCGTTGTAGTCAACTATAGCTCTTTATGTATAAGATTTGAACTGAACTAATTGGAGTGGACTGGATTCAATGGGTTCTATTTCTAAAATTTTGAATTTCATTTAAATTTGTTACAACCAGCATTGATTGAAGAAAATAAAACACATGAAAATTATTTGTATTAAAACTCACAAATATAACCTATGAAGCACTGACACTTCAAAAACCTCGAAGTGTCGTGTTTGACACTTCCCGACACTCTCTGACACTTTAATACGGGTTGTAGAGACTCAAAAAAGGTTCAAATGTTAAGTTGTGTTGTGTTTTTAGTTCTAACTATTAGATTCGTTGGATTATTATTATTATTTTATTGAATTTAATATAAATATTCACGATATCTTATGTTTCTTTACAAAATTAATGGGTCTTATAAGTTTAGCTTTATTTTTTTGTTAAGTTATTAAATATTTAATATAATATACGCAACATAAACTAAAAATATTATTTAATATTAAAACGTGTCAAAATCTAACATTTTTTAGAATTAACGTGTCGGAGTGTCGTGTCGTATCGTATCTCATGTCTCGTATCGGTGTCGGTGCAACATACTATATAACTTCTGCCTCTTTAGATTTGTAGACAAGCAATATTATATAATGAGGTGGACAATTGTATGGTTATGACTTAAAGAGAGATAGATGGCAGCTAACACCTTATATTACAATGTTTAAGTTCATGTCATCGAACCTATTCCTTATAAGCAAAATTCTCACTCACAGCATAATGGTTTTAATTCAAGCATCCCGTTCATCCTTTTTATTTGTTTGCTTCAAATGTGTATTAAGAATTGGCAACTAAACATTCAAAAATGTTTGTCAAGAGAATCTTTAAGTTGCCACCACCCAGTCACCCTCCCAAAAAATAGGAAACAACAATGATCTCGGTGAAGACACAGTCACAGACACCAATAATAGAAGCACACGCTCTTGCAATAACTAGTAATGACATAATCAAAAAGAAGACAGAAGTAATGTACAGAAAACTCACAAACAACCATAACCTTGCACCTAAAACAAGGATGACATACCTACATACCTACTACATCTTCGAAAGGTTCAACACAAACATAAGTCATCATACATTTACACCCTTGTACCTTCTTTAAATACACCAAAACATGCCATTACAGGTCACCTACATAATTACTTCTTATATAAGCTCAACACTAGTGCAACACTCTGAGTAATTAGCAACACAACTAGTAGCTTTATTAAGGTGTCCTTCTTATTCCAATTGGCGCAAGTCGGTGTTGGGCCTTTATAAATTAAAAGTCCATATGTCCAGCCCAATAAGGAAGCACATCTAGGGTTCCTTTGTGTAGCTGAGCAGCCATTTTTTGAGTGTGTGAGGAGAGCATTTCTAAAGAGAAGAAAGAAGAGAGATCAGCCACCAAATTCGCAGGTGAAGAGTGGGAGAAGCAGGGTCTGAAGATTCTGTGATATCTCATTCGTTTGTGGTCCGATTGAGCTGAAATTTTTTCAGTACCTTCCCAACTCATGTATCTTCATATCTACCGGTCAGAATCTTGATCGGAGGTCTGCATCATCTGCAGAAAATTGAAAACCGAACTGGTTGTGTGCAGAGTTCTGCAGAAGGCAGCAAGGTTGCGAGATTCATCTCTCCCAAATGAACCGTTGATCGGAGCTGAAATTTTGGTACAAGGTTTACAGCACACTGTACTAGACTTTGACCGTTCAGTTTTGCGATTGGAGCTGTCAAGAGGGAATTATTCAGCTGCAAACAGAGGCCATCGTTTTTCTGCTCTGTTCTGGGCAGTGAAGTTCAGAGAGAGGTTTCTCTTTGGTCTACCGTTCGATTGTCCTCAAAATTGGTCAGTGTGTTCCTCTCTTGTTGCTCTTTAATCTGACCGTTGCGATTTGGGAGTAGACGCTTCTGTTATTTTAGATTAATTTCGGACAGAAGCTTGGTCATATATGTATGTCTCTTGCATCTTTTGGTACAACTAGTTGTGAAGTTGTTTTGATGGTGCTATAGCTGATTGTAATTGCTTTGGAACCATTTGTAATCTCACTTTGTTGATAGTGGAGAATTTGGGTAGACTCCGAAATCGGTCTCGTGGTTTTTACTCCTTACATTGAGGAGGTTTTCCACGTTAAAATTGACTTGTGTTGCTTGGTGTTTTTTGGTTCATGCATAGTTGTCATTAGCACATTTATTTTGCTTGTTGGAAACCATTCTAAACAGGTCCTGGAAGGGGTAATTGGTGTTTATTTCCCAATAACTGGTATCAAGAGCTTGTGTTATTTTTGCCTGTTGACTTGTGTTTAAATATGGAGGTTAATACAAGTAGAATGGTTACACTGAATGGTTCAAATTATCATGTATGGAAAGGAAAGATGGAAGATCTTCTTTATGTGAAGGAGTATCACTTGGCTGTCTTTGGTAATGAGAAACCACAAAATAAAACCGAAGAAGAATGGAAGTTGATTCACAGACAAGTTTGTGGTTACATCAGGCAGTGGGTAGATGATAATGTTTTGAATCATATTAGTGATGAGACTCATGCACGGACACTGTGGAACAAGCTTGAACAACTATTTGCAAGAAAGACCGGTAATAACAAACTCTTCTTGATTAAGCAGATGATGATGTTAAGGTATCAAGAAGGTACTTCTATGACTGATCACTTGAATAAATTTCAAGGAATTATTCTTCAGTTAGCGGGAATGGGAATCAAGTTTGAAGATGAAGTACAAGGGTTATGGTTGCTTGGTACTTTGCCGGACTCGTGGGAGACGTTTAGAATGTCTCTATCTAATTCAGCCCCTGATGGTATAATCAGCATGGATTTAGTGAAAGGTAGTATCTTGAATGAAGAAATGAGAAGAAAGACTCAAGCTTCATCTTCTAAGCCAGAAGTCTTAGTTACAGAAAGAAGGGGGAGAAGTAAAAGCCGAGGTCCGAAGAATAAAGAAAGAGGAAGAAGCAAGTCTAACAAGTTTGCCAATGTTGAGTGTCACTATTGTGGTTTGAAAGGACATATAAAGAAGTATTGCTGGAAAATGAAGAAAGATAATAAACAAGGGAAAATGAAAGATAACAAGAATGATGAAGGTGGTAAAGATGATCGAGTTGCTACTACCACTTCAGATTTTCTCCTTGTTTATGATTGTGATGCTGTTAATCTTTTATGTCATGAGACCAGCTGGGTGATAGATAGCGGCGCATCTATTCATGCTACATCTCGCAGGGATTTCTTTACATCTTATAAATCCGGTGATTTTGGATTTGTCAAGATGGGCAATGATGGCTTGTCCAATGTAATTGGTGTTGGAGATGTGTGCTTGGAGACCAGCAATGGCACAAGGTTAGTTTTGCATAATGTCAAACATATTCCTGATATTCGTTTGAATTTGATCTCTACAGGAAAACTTGATGATGAGGGATATTGCAACACCTTCAATGATGGTCAGTGGAAGCTCACTAAAGGCTCCATGATTGTGGCTAGAGGCAAGAAATGTTCATCCTTGTATGTTACACATGCAAAGATCTCTACAGAGAAAATTAATGCTGTAAAAGATGAAGATACAATGGAGCTATGGCACAAGAGGCTTAGTCACATTAATGAAAAGGGCTTGACAATGTTAGCCAGTAAGGAGCAACTTCCCGGATTGAAGAAGGCACCATTGAAGAAGTGTTCTCATTGCTTAGCAGGAAAGCAAAACAGAGTTGCATTCAAGAGTTCTCATCCTTCAAGAATGCCTAGTACACTTGACTTGGTATATTCTGATGTTTGTGGTCCTATGAAGACAAAAACGCTTGGTGGTGCTCTTTATTTTGTTACCTTCATAGATGATCATTCAAGGAAGATATGGGTTTACACCTTGAAGACAAAAGATCAAGTGTTAGATGTGTTTAAGGAGTTTCAGGCCTCAGTTGAAAGACAAACTGGGAAGAAGTTGAAGTGCATCAGAACAGATAATGGAGGAGAGTATACAGGTCCTTTTGATTACTATTGCAGACAACAAGGCATCCGACATCAAAAGACGCCTCCTAAGACACCTCAATTGAATGGTCTTGCAGAGAGGATGAACAGGACATTGGTTGAGAGAGTCAGATGCTTACTCTCACAATCACAATTGCCTATGTCATTTTGGGGTGAGGCTTTGAGCACTGTTGTTCATGTTTTAAATCTCACACCATGCGTTCCTTTGCAGTTTGATGTTCCAGATAAAGTTTGGACATGCAGGAATCCTTCTTATGATCACTTACGTGTATTTGGGTGCAAGGCTTTTGTGCATATCCCAAAAGATGAAAGATCCAAGCTTAATGTGAAAACACGCCAGTGTGTCTTTATTGGTTATGGACATGATGAGTTTGGCTACAGGTTCTATGATCCAGTAGAGAAGAAGCTTGTAAGAAGCAGAAATGTTGTGTTTATGGAAGATCAGACTATACGGGATATTGAAAAATCAGATATTGCAGTTCCAGAGAGTAATCATGATTTAATTGACATGGATCCACCTCCTGTTACAGGTGATCCACCACAGGTTGAAGAAGAACATGGTGCAGGTGATTTAGATGACACAGATGTTCCACTGCCAGTGGAGAATCATGATATTGTTGATGAGCAGTTTCCTCTGCCAGAGACTCCCACAGATGCTACTTCAGATGTTGCACCTAGGAGATCTACTAGAGACCGAGCACCTTCTACCAGGTATCCTGCAAGTGAGTATGTGTTGTTGACTGATTCAGGGGAACCAGAATGCTTTGAAGAAGCTATGGAAGATGAGCTCAAGAGTAAGTGGATTGAAGCCATGCAAGAAGAGATGCATTCATTCCATGAGAACCATACATATGAGTTGGTAAAGCTACCTAAAGGTAAGAGAGCTCTGAAAAATAAATGGGTGTATAGGGTGAAGCAAGATGAAGTTACTTCACAGCCCAGGTATAAAGCAAGATTGGTTGTTAAAGGGTTCAGTCAGAAGCAAGGCATTGACTTCAATGAGATTTTTTCTCCTGTTGTGAAAATGTCATCCATTCGAGTGGTTCTAGGCTTAGCTGCTAGTCTAGACTTAGAGATTGAGCAAATGGATGTTAAGACAGCTTTTCTCCATGGTAACTTGGAAGAGGAGATTTATATGGATCAGCCAGAGGGTTTCATAGTGAAAGGAAAGGAAGATTATGTTTGCAAATTGAAGAAAAGTCTTTATGGCTTGAAGCAAGCACCAAGACAATGGTATAAGAAGTTTGAGTCTGTTATGGGGGAGCAAGGCTACCAAAAGACTAACTCTGATCATTGTGTATTCTTTCAAAAATTCTCTGATGATGATTTTGTCATTTTGTTGCTCTATGTTGATGACATGTTGATTGTTGGCGGAAATTCTTCTAGAATTGTCACATTGAAGAAGCAACTGAGTGAGTACTTCGCTATAAAGGATTTAGGGCCAGCAAAGAAGATTCTTGGCATTCGAATTCATCGAGACAGAAATGATAAGAAGTTGTACTTATCGCAAGAGCAATATATCAAGAAGGTTCTTGATAGATTCAGTATGAGTAATGCTAAAGTGGTTAGTACACCTTTTGCTACCCACTTTAAGCTAAGTGCTCAACATAGCCCTTCTAATGATATGGAGAAGGAAGATATGGCTAGAGTGCCATATGCCTCAGCAGTAGGAAGTTTGATGTATGCTATGGTTTGCACTAGACCTGACATAGCTCATGCAGTTGGTGTTGTTAGTAGATTTCTTTCTAATCCAGGAAAAGAGCATTGGAATGCGGTTAAATGGATTATGAGATATCTTCGTGGCAGTTCCAATTTGAGTCTCAGATTTGGAAATGGCAAGCCTGAGCTTGTTGGTTACACAGATTCAGATATGGCAGGTCATGTTGATACTCGCAAGTCTACTTCGGGGTATATGATTACATTTGCAGGTGGTGTGGTTTCTTGGCAATCAAGGTTACAGAAGTGCATTGCACTTTCCACTACAGAGGCAGAGTTCATTGCAGCAACCGAAGCTTGTAAAGAGTTGCTATGGATGAAGAAGTTTTTAAAAGAGATTGGCTTCACTCAGAAGAGATATGTCTTACTTTGTGACAACCAAAGCGCCATACACCTAGCCAAGAACTCTACCTTCCATCAAAGATCCAAACATATTGATGTAAGGTATCATTGGATAAGAGATGTGCTAGAAGCTAAAGAAGTGGAGCTTGATAAAGTGCACACCGATGACAATGGTTCGGATATGATGACAAAGGCACTTCCTAGAGAGAAGTTTGAATTTTGTCGGCTTGTTGCCGGCATGGATTCCACTTGATGATTGCTGTTTGTAATCTCCCTCATTGGACTGGAGGGGGAGATTTGTTGGGCCTTTACAAATTAAAAGCCCATATGTCCAGCCCAATAAGGAAGCACATCTAGGGTTCCTTTGTGTAGCTGAGCAGCCATTTTTTGAGTGTGTGAGGAGAGCATTTCTAAAGAGAAGAAAGAAGAGAGATCAGCCACCAAATTCGCAGGTGAAGAGTGGGAGAAGCAGGGTCTGAAGATTCTGTGATATCTCATTCGTTTGTGGTCCGATTGAGCTGAAATTTTTTCAGTACCTTCCCAACTCATGTCTCTTCATATCTACCGGTCAGAATCTTGATCGGAGGTCTGCATCATCTGCAGAAAATTGAAAACCGCACTGGTTGTGTGCAGAGTTCTGCAGAAGGCAGCAAGGTTGCGAGATTCATCTCTCCCAAATGAACTGTTGATCGGAGCTGAATTTTGGTACAAGGTTTACAACACACTGTACTAGACTTTGACCGTTCATTTTTGCGATTGGAGCTGTCAAGAGGGAATTATTCAGCTGCAAACAGAGGCCATCGTTTTTCTGCTCTGTTCTGGGCAGTGAAGTTCAGAGAGAGGTTTCTCTTTGGTCTACCGTTCGATTGTCCTCAAAATTGGTCAGTGTGTTCCTCTCTTGTTGCTCTTTAATCTGACCGTTGCGATTTGGGAGTAGACGCTTCTGTTATTTTAGATTAATTTCGGACAGAAGCTTGGTCATATATGTATGTCTCTTGCATATTTTGGTACAACTAATTGTGAAGTTGTTTTGATGGTGCTATAGCTGATTGTAATTGCTTTGGAACCATTTGTAATCTCACTTTGTTGATAGTGGAGAATTTGGGTGGACTCCGAAATCGGTCTCGTGGTTTTTACTCCTTACATTGAGGAGGTTTTCCACGTTAAAATTGACTTGTGTTGCTTGGTTTTTTTTGGTTCATGCATAGTTGTCATTAGCACATTTATTTTGCTTGTTGGAAACCATTCTAAACAGGTCCTGGAAGGGGTAATTGGTGTTTATTTCCCAATAGTCGGTTCATCAACCCACTGAAAGAAGTCACACTTCTCATTTGTTGAGAAGTTCGGGCACCCAAGGAACTTCCTTCGTGGATTTCTTGTTGTATGAGACTTCCGTAAAACAGCCCTCATTCCACACCCACACATTGTCAGCTTCGACGATGACGAACATGATGAATGTCCAGAAAAAGCACTTTTGTACCCGCACTTACCAATCTCATGTCCACCCATTATGCTTCGTCAATCAAAGTTGATATCGCAACCAAAAACACAATTTCCCACCTACAATAACAACAAGACAAAAAATTCATAACACCGTCACCAAAAACTGATCCTCACATTCATCTATAACACACAATGGTAATGCACTCATGCACATTAAACTGCATCTGAATTCCACACACATGCTTAAACAATTTTTTTTAAAAAAAATTTGCATTTATGTTAAACGCTACCTAAACACCCAACATTGACCTTATTTCATCATCTTTCAATAAAATAATTAATACAAATCATGCTTCAACATTCTGTTCCGCTGTCCTCATTTCAACTCAAAGTAAGTACAATCATACTAAAATGCATATGTGACTCAGAAACGGTGTAGTAAAAAATGGAAAAGTCACATGGTACCTACCTTTCGGTAGTTCAGCCCCGTAGTGAAATTGTCCGCCTGCAACAACCAAAGTTGGACGATTAAAAATAGTTTAT
The DNA here is from genome assembly GCA_032173675.1 of Gastrolobium villosum. Classification (NCBI taxonomy): domain Eukaryota; kingdom Viridiplantae; phylum Streptophyta; class Magnoliopsida; order Fabales; family Fabaceae; genus Gastrolobium; species Gastrolobium villosum. Next base: position 123,645 of record JAVKPL010000666.1, read on the forward strand.
TTGTTACCGCATGTCCCCCTCAAAGATTCCGAACGCAATAACATGTTAGCTGAATGTTGGAAATTTGAGGGATATGATGAAGAAATTGTGGAACAAACTTTTGTATTAAAGTTTCACTCAAAATACAAAGAAATAAAATTACAACAAGTACAATGGTATTTTTCTTCCTCTCACACTTAGTGTTTCAGCACTCTTTCTTTCTTCCAAAATACAAAGCCTTCACAAATTTTTTCTTATTTACAATATCTTAGAACACTTATTTATAGGTAGCCTTGTTACCAACCTTCCCACTTAATCATGACTAAAGTTTATGCCTTCCTTGCTTTACAACTCAAATTATTCCAAGTACAATACACGACCCATGTTCTTTCCTTTTATGACAACCACACACACTCTAAATTATTTCTCCATTATGCTTAATAATGTCTTCCAATAATAACTAGGATGGTGGGGGCTAAACCAAAATTGGGTTTGCTGTCTTTTAACACTCCCCTTCAAACTTGACTTTGCATACCAATCATTCTTTTGAATCTATGAAACATATTTGTCTTCAGTGGCTTTGTAAAAATATCTGCAAGTTGTTCTTCTGTTCTGCAGTAGACTACCTCAACAACTTTGTTCTTGACTTGCTCCCGTATAAAATGATACTTCGTGTCAATATGCTTGCTGCGGCTGTGGGAGACTGGATTCTTTGCAAGTGAGATTGCTGACTTGTTATCCACATGTATAGTGATTGGACCTTCTTGCTCTTGATGCAACTCATTCAGAATATTCTTCAACCAAACTGCTTGACATGTGCACGCTGCTGCTGCCATATATTCTGCTTCACATGATGAAAGTGCAACTGTCTGTTGCTTCTTTGATGACCATGAAAATATTGTTGAGCCAATGTGAAATGCATACCCTGATGTGCTTTTCCGATCATTTGTGTCTCCACCAAAATCGCTATCTGAATAGCCAACTAACTTTGATTCTTCTGATTGCATATAGAATAAGCCATGATCAGCTGTTCCTTTGATGTATCTCAAAATTCTCTTGGCTGCACTGTAGTGATCTTGTCTTGGTTGCTCCATGTATCTGCTAACTAAGCCAACTGCAAACATAATATCTGGTCGAGTAAAAGTTAAATACCTTAAGCTTCCGACTAGGCTCTTGTATAGTGTAGGATTTATTGGCTCTCTATCTGAATCAACTTTCATCTTCATTCCTGCTTCTATTGGTGTGGAGACTGGCTTGCATTCTTTCATTCTGAACTTGCTCAAAATCTCTTCAGCATATTTCTTTTGTGACATGAATATTCCTTCTTCCATTTGCTTCACTTCGACTCCAAGAAAGTAGGACATTTTACCAATATCTGTCATTTCAAACCCTTTAGTCATAGTTTTCTTGAAATCAGAAAACATACCTGGATTGTTTCCAGTAAAGATCATATCATCCACATATAGGCACACAATCATGATATCTCCATCTTCATTTTTCTTTGTGTACAAAGCATGCTCATATGGGCTCTTCACAAAACCATTCTTCTGAAAATACTCATCTATTCTTGTGTTCCAGGCTCTCGGGGCTTGCTTCAATCCATAGAGTGTCTTCTTCAGCTGATAGACTTTATCTTCTTCTCCCTTTATATCATAGCCTGGTGGTTGCTCAATGTAGACTTCTTCTTCTAGGTAACCATTGAGGAAAGCTGACTTTACATCCATCTGGTATATCTTCCACCTATTTTGTGCTGCAATTGCTATGAGAAGTCTGATAGTGTCAATTCTTGCAACTGGTGCAAATACCTCTTCATAGTCAACTCCATATTTCTGCTTTAGCCTTTAGCCACCAATCTTGCCTTGTACTTCTCCACCTTCCCTTCTTGATTGGTCTTTGTCTTGTATACCCACTTCACTCCAATTGGCTTATGTCCTTCAGGTATGGTTGTGAGCTCCCACGTGTCATTTCTTTTGATTGCAGCAATTTCATCATTCATGGCTTTATTCCACCTTTCATCTTCTGCTGCTTCTTCATACGTCACTGGATCACACTCATCCATTAAACAAAATAATGAATAATCAAGTGTAGTATGTACCAGATCTGTAGCATCGTAGACATCATTTAAACTTCTCATCTTTACTGGTGCTCCCCTTGAATTACTGCTGCTACTACTGCTTCCAGATGTTGATGGTGTAACTGTTGGAGTTGTTGGAATAGGACTTGGTGGAGGAGTTTGGTCATTACCTTCTTCATCTATTTGCTCATTTGAGTCATCATCTTCTTTAAAGAATAGGCCTTCTACTTTCTTTTTTTCATCACTCCATCTCCAGTAATCTGCTTCATCAAACTCTACATCTCGTGAAACAATCGCCTTTTTTGTTAAGGGATTGTAGAGTCTGTATGCTTTGCTTCTAAGATCATAGCCGGTGAAAATGCATTTCTCTACTTTATCATCTAGCTTCTTCCTCCATTGATCTGGAATGTGGGCATATGCTATACACCCAAAAATTCTTAGATGGCTTACATCCGGTTTCCTTCCACTCCATGCTTCATTTGGAGTCATGAATTGTACACTTTTTGTTGAGCAGCGGTTTAATAGATAGGCAGCATGTTGAACAGCTTCGGCCCAGAATGTTTTTGGCAATTTCTTTTCTTTTAGCATACTCCTTGCCATATCAAGAAGTGTACGATTCTTTCTCTCTGCAATTCCATTTTGCTGTGGAGTGTAGGAAGCTGTCAACTGATGAATTATCCCGTGTTGCCTGCAAAATTCATCAAACAATTTGGAAGTATATTCACCTCCTCTATCTGTTCTGAGTGTCTTCAGATATTGACCGTTTTGCTTCTCTGCCATTGCTTTAAATTCCTTGAATTTATCAAAGGCTTGTGATTTTTCTTTGATCATATACACCCAGGCTTTTCTGCTGAAATCATCAATAAATGTGATATAGTACCTGTTACCTCGAAGTGATGGAATGTCAAATGGACCAGCAATATCTGAATAAACCAGCTGCAATGGTCTTCTAGCTCTCCATGATTTATCAACTTCGAAGCTTTGTTTGTGCTGCTTTCCTTTCATGCAGCTTTCACACAATTGATCTGGATGATTTATTTGTGGCAATCCACTCACCATATTTGCCTTTGACAACAACTTCAGGCCAGTGAATCCAAGATGACCAAATCTGAGATGCCACAACCACGAACTATCTTTTGTGATGGATTTCATGCATCTTATTGCTTGTGTCTGGATATTCAGCTTAAAAAGGCGATTTCTTGTCATATCAACTTTCGCAATCAACTCTCCTTTTTGATTTCTTATGACAAGAGAGTTGTCTTTTAAGTGTATATGATATCCCTTCTCCAGAAGTTGGCCAATACTGAGGAGATTGTTTTTCAAAGATGGAATATAAAAGACATCTGAGATATACGTCTTACCTCCATTTTTTGTGAAAATCATAATTTTTCCTTTTCCTTTAACTGGAACCTTTGATAGGTCTCCAAAAGTGACTTCTCCTTGAACTTCTTCATTTAGCTCCGTGAACAACTCCTTTTTCCCACACATGTGATTGCTTGCTCCTGTGTCAAGATACCAGACATCCCTGCTACTATCTCCATCATCTTTGTATGTGAATAACATAGCCAGTTTATCAGCTTCCTCGTCATTTGCAGTATAATGACTTCTCTCTGCAACTCTACCAGCATCTCTACATTCATAGCTGAGATGGCCATACCTGTTACAATTATAACACTACAAGTGAGATTTATCACCTCTTTGTTGAAATCTTCCTCCTCCTCGGGTCACAAAACTACGTCCTCGGCCACGATTATATTCTCCTTGACCACGTCCATATGTTGTTGTATCAGTCTGAAATCTTCTATCTGTTTGGCCATATCCACCGTGTCCACCACGACCACCTCGAGTGTTGAAGCTTCCTCTATATCCTCCATGATTTCCTCTGATAGGTACAAAGTTGCTCGTGACTTGGTTTTCATCAAGAGACAACATTGTTTGCATTGCTTGCTCCATACTGCTAGAGCCTTCATTCAACATCATTCTTTAGCTCATCGATAGACATAACTGATAAGTCTTTGGCTTCTTCAATGGCAGTAACAATATAATCAAATTTTCTTATTAACGAGCGTAATACCTTCTCTATTATTCTGACATCATCTAAAGCTTCTCCGTTTCTTTTCATCTCTTTGGCCACCTTTTGCACACGTGAGACGTAATCTGTGACTGGTTCTCCACTTTGCATTTTCAAGTTCTCAAACGCACCTCTAAGTGACTGGAGCCGCACCCTTTTGGCTTTATCAGCTCCTTGACAGGATTTCTGCAAGATCTCCCATGCTTCTTTGGATGACTTTGCATCAGATATTTTTTCAAAAGTTGATTCATCAACACCCTGAAAAATTAAAAATAGCGTCTTCTTGTCCTTCTTACGTGTTTCTTTAAGTGTCCTTCTTTGTGCGTCTGTCATGGCTGCTTCAGCGGCTGCATCTACAGGCTCTGAGTAAACGGTTTCAATGAGCTCCCAGATATCCTGTGAACCTAGGAGCGTCTTCATGTGAGTGCTCCAATTTCCATAATTTGTCTTCGTCAATTTTGGAATTTGAGGTTGAAACATCTCCGTCATCTTTGATCGACCGTGGCTCTGATACCACTTGTTGGAAATTTGAGGGATATGATGAAGAAATTGTGGAACAAACTTTTGTATTAAAGTTTCACTCAAAATACAAAGAAATAAAATTACAACAAGTACAATGGTATTTTTCTTCCTCTCACACTTAGTGTTTCAGCACTCTTTCTTTCTTCCAAAATACAAAGCCTTCACAATTTTTTTCTTGTTTACAATATCTTAGAACACTTATTTATAGGTAGCCTTGTTACCAACCTTCCCACTTAATCATGACTAAAGTTTATGCCTTCCTTGCTTTACAACTCAAATTATTCCAAGTACAACACACGACCCATGTTCTTTCCTTTTATGACAACCACACACACTCTAAATTATTTCTCCATTATGCTTAATAATGTCTTCCAATAATAGCTAGGATGGTGGGGGCTAAACCAAAGTTGGGTTTGCTGTCTTTTAACACTGAAAACCCTAAACAACAGAAGCAAACAATGCAACAAAAATAAAAGACGACTACACCTGAATCCTTGTTTCTGAATGGTTTAGTTTTCGGTCAACGTGAGATAGCCTCAACAATGTCTTCAGAAACGCGCTTTCTCAAATACCCCTCCTTCCAAGTCTGACGACACAGATGTGAACGGCTTCCTAAGTTGATAGAATCTCACGTCAATGAATCTGCCCCAGATCTCCCCCACTTCTCTTTCATTTTGTCGTCAGCAACGTTCATTTCTAAATTTGAATGAAAAGATAAAGGTGAGGTTATTTTCGTCACATTCCCACTAAAATTTCATAATCAACCAAACACAAACTCAGTAAAATTAACTTCATTTTCCCGAGAAAATATAAGTCTACCAAACAGTTTTTTAGTAATATTCCAGTAAAATATATTCCTTGCTACATTCTAGTAATAATTTTTTCTTGGATAAATAAAAATTTCTCCTCTACCAAAGGCTGCCTTAATAAAAAATGAGTATTATTGATGAACTTAAAAGTATATTTTCTTCGTGTCACTTAAATTGAACTTATGATCAAAATCTTAAGTATCTTCTAAAGCACTTGCTGTTATATATATATATATATATATATATATATATATATATATATATATATATATATATATATATATATTTTTTGGTAATAAGCTGTACTATTTCAGAATTGGTTTTATTTTATTTTATTTTTGTTCTCACGAACAACAATGGATAAAAATAGTATTTGATAAAATCATTTTTTTTCTGATAATAAATCGGTTCAATTTCTGTGATGTGGAACAGAACAAAGACTAGAAAATTTTCTATTTTTTTTTTTGTTTTCGTGTACAAAACGAGAAATATTTGTCTCTATCCACTATTACCGTCACCACCACCACCATCATCGCTGCTGTCACTGTCGTCGCCATTACAACCATGCCATCACTACCATCATGGTAGTCACTGTTCTCACCATCACCATCACCATCACCTCACCACCGCCACCATTGCTGCAACCACTACTGCTGCCGCCACCATCATCGCTGTTATCACTGTCGTCACCATTACAACCATGCCATCACCACCATCATGGTAGTCATTGTTCTCACCATCACCATCACCTCACCACCGCCACCATTGCTGCAACCACTACTGTCACCACTACTGCTGCCGCCACCACCACTCCACTGTCATCGCCACCTCCACCACTACTATCACCACGCCACCTCCACCACCACTATTACTATCATCACCATGCCACCACCATCACTACCACCATCGCCACAACTATTACTACCGCCGCCGCCACAACACCATGTAACCATCATCGCCGCCATTACCACCACCACGCCATAGCCGCTGCCCTCACCATCACACTATATGAAAAGAAAAAAGATGATCCGAAAATTTTTTATGCTTAATCGTAATGATTTTTATTCCATTATTTGTTGTATTATCAAATAATTCTTATTCTTGGAATAAAAATAGAATATGCTATCAAATATATATTTTTTCTAAAAAATTATTCTAAGTCTCAGAGATAGAAATAAATTATTTCTTTTCAAAAGCAACATCAGAAACATAATAATTGTCATACATGCCATAAATAAATTGAGATTAATTCACAATGTTATTTCAACTCGCGAAGCGTGCAATATAAACAAACGAAAGAAAGAAAAAAAGAAAGTCTTATAATTAACAAATAAATGAACAGAACAAGATTGTGGAAGTGACCCTTTTCTTAAAGGGTAATAATTTTCTCCATCCAGATATGATAAGCACTCTTTCATACAGATACATCGAAGTGTGTGTTAAATTTGTTTTTATTTTTTATTTTTTTATAAAGTAATGATCCCACCATTTTGTTTCAATAGGAGATAAGCTCTCTATGCCTATAAAATAATAAAAGTTTTCCCCTTTCTTAAAAGGGTTTATCATCTATCATGTCATATGACCACAAAAAATTTCCTACACACACAATATTTTGTGGGGCCCGTAGAAAAAAAAAACTCTGACACGTAAAATGAATCTTTATAACATAACACGATCACTTTTCCTACAATATAACTTTTATAAAACCCTTCTTAAAATAACTAAAAGTTTCAAACTGAGCTGCAAAAACCAACAATTATGAATCTCAACTGGACAGACATCAGACTTTTACTGTTAGAGCCCAACTTCTCAACTAGGCCTTAATAAAATGGGCGCAAGGCAATTGGCATTCTGAACTTTTTTTTATAGGTTTTTCGTCATAGTCAATGTTTTCTTGATCCAATGTGATTTTTAGACTTGACTCAGAACACGACGACTTTGAGTCAAATGATTTGAAAAATTCACTTGAGGCTAGCTCGAAAAGCAAGCCCGTGAGTTGAAAATAATACTAAAAATAAGTGTTGTGCGGTGTGTAAACAAGTAAACTCATCATATTCGATACTTTAAAATTAGGGCTTTGCCTGTTTGTTGTCGCTGCAAAATTGTGTTAGGTGTAGCATATACAAGTAACTGAGTCCCGTTTATTTTACGGGTAAAGTGTGTGTCATTTTAAAGGATGTAAAGTTGTGTCATTTTAAGAGAGAGAAAGAGATAGATAAATGAGAGAAAGAGTTAACAAAAATATAATAAAGGTGGGTCCCACTTCTCTGTGAAAATGAAAGGATATAAATTGTGTCATTTAAAAGGATAAACACTTTTTTCTTATTTTATTTTATTTTATTTTAAAAAAAATGTGTCATTTTAAGAGAGAGAAAGAGATAGATAAATGAGAGAAAGAGTTAACAAAAAAAAATAAAGGTGGGTCCCACTTCTCTGTAAAAGTGAAAGGATATAAATTGTGTCATTTAAAAGGATAAACACTTTTTTCTTATTTTATTTTATTTTATTTAAAAAAAAAACACATTAGAATACGGAACTGTATCCTAGAATTGCTGCAAAAAAAAAAAGAATTTTTTTTTTACAGTAACAGGACATCTATAAAACCCTTAAAGTTATGTTTCAATTATGTACATTTGTTTCCCTTTTGTATATGGGATCTATTAATTACATGTTGCATGAGATAAAAAGATAAGATTGTGGGGTCCACTATTTTTTCAAAAAAAGAAAAAGAGAAATTATACTCTTATGTTACATAAAATTCATCTCTCATGTTACACTCACATAAAAAGATGTGCCTCACTTTTTTTCTTTTTTCTTTTTATAAAAATTGGTGAGCCCCACTTAATTTATCTCACAACATAAGATAACTTCTCCCCTGCAACATGAGAAAAGTAAAGGCCAAAGAAAAAATAGTGAACCCAATATTTTGTCTGTTGCACGAGATAATTGTCTCATATATCTCATGCAACATGAGACAATTATTTCCCTTTGTATATATAGAGGAGAGATATTCTTATTACCAACATCTCCTACTACCAACTCACTACCTATCTAATCATCATTGAATCAACATTTTCTCTTTTTTCAATTTTTTTTTAGCATTCTCTCTTTCATTCAATAGTGATTAAATAGGTAGTAAATTAATAGTAAAAAAATTTGATACTAAGAATATCCTTCCCCGTATATATATTAAGGGTTTTGTACTTCTTTTGTTGTAGAAGAAGAGCACAAATTGCAGTTGACACCAACAAGTGTGGACACATCTAATTTATTTTTTAAAAAGCTCAAATTTCCATGTCTCAAAAGCATGTAAAAAGGGATTTGCAGCAAAATTGCGATCTTTCCGAGCCGAGAGTATATAGTTATAATATTTATTATAAGGAAAAGTGTTTATTCTTTTAAATGACACAACTTATATCCTTTCACTTTCATAAAGAGGTGGGACCCACACTTTTATAATTTTTGTCAACTCTCTCTACTCCTTTGTCTATTTCTTTCTCTCTATTAAAATGACACAACTTTACATCCTTTAAAATGACACACACTTTTCCCTTTATTATAATTAGGGAAAGCTTCAAAAATCCCACCGAAAGTTTAGTCAGAATCACTTACTCCCTCCCCAAAAATTTTAATCATTTACACCCCTACTAAAAACTTTTTTATCACTTACCCCTTAACTTGATTTTCCATGCAAATTTAAAGTTAACGGAGTTAGTTTTTTAAAAAAACACCAAAACTACCCTTACAAAAACACAGCACTGGACCTTACTGATGGCAAGAGATAGTCATTGAGCAGTGGAATTCTTCGATCAGCGAGTTCTGTCATTTGAGATTAATATACTTGAAATTGTTGTTGTTTTTCCAGATTATTTGGAAACCCATTTTTTTTGTCCAGACATGTTTTTTCTGTCCATTTTTTTTGCTTGCTGAAAATATTTACACCTTTGATTCTTTAATTAATATATGGAAGCATTGAAAATTGGTTCATCTTTGACAAATGAAAGGTGAAACATATAGTGGGGATGGAAAAAAAAATTTACAAGATAACAAAAAGAAGTTGAGGGGTTAATTCCTTTTTTTAAGGGTAGTTTTGGTGTTTTTTTAAAAGACTAACTCCGTTAACTTTAACTTTGGATGAAAAATCAAGTTAGGGGGTAAGTGATAAAAAAGTTTTAAGTAAGGGTGTAAATAATTAAGATTTTTGGGGAGGGGGTAAGTGATTCTGACTAAACTTTCAGGTGGGGTTTTGAGGTTTTCCCTTATAACTATGTACTTTCGGGAGTACATAGTTAACCACACCAACTATATACTCCTGGAAGTAGAGGTGTTAACGGGCCGAGCTTTGGTCTTAAAAAGCTAATTCTGTGTTTAAATGTGTTAGTCTGGCCAAGCCTGTTACCTATTATAAATATAATTATCGGCATGTGGCCTGACTTATTTATAAAAAATAAAAGCCTGATTTAGCCTGTTAAAAAAAATAAGATAACAAAAATTTATCCAAACAAAATATACAATCAACAACACTAGTAATTCTATAAATATTCATAAATTTAATGTATATCCAAACAGCATAATATGGAACAAAATCATTCAAAAAGTCTGTTTCATCAATAAAATGAGGTAAAATGGATTGAGGAGAAAGAGAGGGCTATTATAAGTAGTATAAAAAATGTAAAATATAAATAAAAAATAATATACTAGGCCAGCCTGAGAGGCTCTAAAGCCGAACTTTTAAATTGGAACCCGAGGCCTTTTTATTAAACGAGCTTTATAAAGGTTCAAGCCTGGTGCCAAAAATCAATTTTAGACATATAAGCTCATTCCTTCACTAGCCGAACCAAAGGCCCCTGGTTCGTTTAGCACCTATACCCGGAAGCATAATAGTTATAATAAATATTATAACTATATGCTCCATGTAGTACACCATAGAAGAATATTATTATAACTCTTCTCTGGTGTATTTTCGAGAGTACATAGTTATAATGAAATTGACCACACCAATCTTTAGGTACAGTCACCGTACATCCACTAAATCCTATATATATATATATATAGACAAAATGATTTGTAATGTGACTGCATATAAGCATTTTAGGTGGAAAAAAAGGAAGTTCGCGTTTAAAATTAATTATAGAAAATAAAAATATTATATTTATTTCCACCTTTGTATGGTTATGATTCCCCTTATTTAATATTTTATATTCATCTCCTCTTTTATGGTTATTATTTCCCATATTTAATGCTTTCACATTATAAAATGACGTAATTTTATATAACTGCACCAATCCTTAAGTGCAGTCACTTTACATCCATATATATATATATATATATATATATATATATATATATATATATATGTGGGTAAGAGTTTAATATATTTTGATTTTATTGTATAAATATTTTCTGTTTTATATTCACATAACGAGTGGGTTATGAATCCACTTACGTTTATGAGTGTGTAACTGAAAAAAAATCTTTTATTACAAAGGTAAAATATATTTTTCATATTATAAGTGATGGCTAAAATCTTATTTTATACATCATTAAACACAAGTAATTTCCATAAAACAATCTATAAAAATTAATTATTAAAAAATTTAGTATTTGACATCGGATCGCGTAAATAAAATATCAACTTAAGTACAAAATTTAATATTTTAATATAAAGTACTAATTTAATCTAAAATCTTAAGTTATTAAATAAATATTATATAAATGATTTTATATTGCGTTAATATTTGAAAGTCTAATTAAAACATATTTTATCATTCCAATGAAATTAAATTAATAATAATTAAAATTTAAATTGAATTTAAACACAAATAAATGGGAACGAATGAAAGCTTCAGTTAGTTACTCGATAATGACACCTCCGTTTTAAAGGATAATAAATTTGGGGGGGAATTTTATATTTGAGTCAGTCACTCATGGCATAAATAGATAGATTCTGTCATACGCTTCTTCTTTCTTTACCAGCATACGCTTCTATCGTAAAGTGATTATGACCGAAATGGACGTGAAACTAACTAAAAAAATTAAAATATCCGGGACTCGGCGTTCGGGTGGAGGAATTAGCCATAAATTGATACCCACTACTCAGAATTTGATAACTTCAAGTCATTTGATAGGGGAGGGATATTCTTATTACCAAATTTTTTTATTATTAATTTATTACTTATTTAATCACCACGGAATCAAGGAGAGAGAATGTTAAAAAAAATTTGAAAAAAGGAAAAATATTGATCCAATGGTGATTACATAGATAGTAAATTGGTAGTAGAAAATTTTGGTAGTAAGAATATCCTCTCTCCCATTGATAACCATTTATGATTTATTTTTTTGAATTACATTATCTCAAGTTTTCGATGGAACCAATTTTAATATAGTAGCGGGTCATATAATATTCGGGAAAATTATGTATCATTTTAAGTGAGAGAAAGAGATGGATAAAGAATAAGAGAGTGGATAAAAAAATATAAAGATGTGAACACTTCTTGGTGAGAGCAAAAAGATTTAAGTTATGTCAGGATAAATATTTTTCCCATAATATTTTTCTATTTTCTCTCAGGTGACTTTTTCATTTTATCCCCATTTTTTTTTTTTTTTTTCTCATTTTACCCTCCTATTCAACTAAGATAAGATGCTCCATAACCACGCAATTAACGCTCGCCAGATGCACCTCCATTTATGATGGCAAGAGGGTAGGTTGACATTTATGGGTTATGGCATTTTCAGGTACAACAGTAAGTCCGGTTTTGATGCCCTTTCTTGCGGATCAATGCTCCGAATAGTGGAAATATTTTATATGGTACAGGATGACTGAATTTTTTTGTATTCTCTCTCACAATATTAATTTTTCTTTCTCTTTTTATCCCTGTTATTTTCCCTATTTTTTAATTTTACTCTCCTATTTACACTAAAAGATCACCTAAAAAATAGTGGTCCAGTTGATATTAAATAATCTCCCGAATAGTGCACCGTGCAATTTAAGTAAAGGGCCCTACGTAAGGTTTAATAATATAGCACGGCAAGAAAGACTGAAGATTACTATTGAGGGTTAAATTCAATAACAAAATCAGTAATCTTAAAACTTTAAATATGTAGTTGATAAATTGAATGAAAAAGGGTCCCTTGATGATACGTTAACGTGTCAAAGTCAGGCGTTGGGCAAACAAGATTAGTAAAATCATAATGATAAATATGGGTGCTTGATTGATATGGTAATCTCATAGCAGTAATCACTCCGAGAGTAGTAAATTAGTGTTTAAAAATCCGAGATCCTGACTCGGCTGAAGTCAAGGATTATAGATGAAGGTTTAACCGGTCACGAGGTCACTTTACTAACCCAGTTTATTACATTAAAATAATATAGATATATATTCTATTTAAAAATTCAAAAAAATCAAACCATCAATCATTAAAAATTTAAAATATACTTAACATAATTCAATCGATTACATCCACAAGTCAATATTCACAAGTTAATCAAAGTATTAAGGTATCAAACTATCAAAGTATAAAACACATATTCCAAAGGAGTTAATAAAAAGTTATATCATTAAACTTAGGACCTCATTGCCCTTCTCACACACCTACAACAATATGTGAAAGGAGATCTCTTACCCAATAGAGAATAACATAGGAGAGGAGGCGACACGAAAAATTAACGATGGAGAGAGAAGAACCAGTTGGGTGGAGGAAATCAACAGATCAGGGAGACTAGTTTTGGGTCTGAGAAATAAGATCATAAGAGAAGAAGAAGAATGATTCAGATTTCAGACCTAGTTCTAAATCTAACCATAAGTGAGTTTTTTTTACACATTGAACTACGTCATTTCGTGTATAATTTTTTTTTAATAAAAAAGTTGCAATGACCCGGGAGTCACGGATTCAATCGAGAGATTGCGGGAATTATAGGAATCAACATGCAAATAGGATCTAGCTATTAACTCGAATCTTCAAACAAAAAGAATCAGTGACCCAATAAAGTCAATCCCGAAATATGGCGGGGTTTTAAAGGGTTATATTACTCTCATATTTCATGAGATAATATAATTTCCTGCACACTCGTCGATTTCCATGTTTCTTTTTTTTTTCCCTTTTTACTAAATAATGAGACCCACTACATGATTGTATTTATAACATGAGATAATATATCTCCTATTACATGAGAGTAATATAACCCGGTTTTAAAAAATACAATTGCGTTTTGGATCCTTGCTTTATGTTAGGTGGGTAGTAGTGGGCTATGTAGCACCGATACGACACGCGACACGTGACACGACACGACACGACACGACACTCCGACACGTCAATCTTAAAAAATTATGGATTTCGACACGTTGGGACACGTTTTAATATTAAATAATATTTTTAATTTATATAGTATATATTTCATTTAATATTTAATAATTTAACAAAAAAATGCAACTAAATTAATAATACCCATCAACACGTTATAAAGATGGAAGCTTTAATAAAAAAAATAAAAATTGGGATGAGAGAGATATAATATCAGATAGAGAGAACAATTCATATGAGAGAGATCATAGAGAATGAGATACAACAAGAGCGTAATAGGAATTGACAACAATGATGCTGAGATAATCTCTTATCTACTTAAGGGAAAAAAGACAAAAAAATAAAATTGATATGATCAGGTGGAAGCTTTATTAATATATTTTAATTTTTAAAAAAAATTAAAAAAATTTAATTTTTTTTTAAAAAACTTAAAAAAAAATTAAAAATTAAAAAAAAATTAAAAAAATTACGAAAATGCCATTTGACCGTGTCGGACACGGTCAAATTCGCGTGTCGGAATGGTCAACGTGTCGGAAAAAGTCAACCGCGTGTCCGACACCGTGTCGGAGCGTGTCGGAGCGTGTCGCCGTGTCGGAGCATGTCGGACCCGATTCTTTCTATTTTTTACAAGTGTCCGTGCTTCTTAGGTAGTGGGTAGCTTTCGTATCTTCTTTTATGAGATTTCGCCAACCAATTTGCTGATAAGATATTTTAAAGTAGAAGAAATTTCTCAATTTGAATTTTATAATAACTAACAACTTTGCAAGGACATTGAAATTCAAGAGCCAGAGACTCACTGAGTCACTGCCCATGAATTGGGTACAGCATTGAACCACTGACCGAAGAACGAAGACCAATACCCGGCTTTTTACCCTTTTATAGTAAAAACAATTCAAAACATTTAAATCGTCGCATTACACAAATTAAATTGAGTTCAGAACATCCAAATTGTAAAATTTGGCTCATTACACGAAACCTCTTCTATTTTTTAAATCAGACACAAATTTCTTCATATTTTATAAATACACTACAGTTAAATTTCCTCTATTACAGTAAAGTTTTGAAATTATTAAATACTTACGTTACAATAATTTTAAAATAATATTATATATAGTAATATGAGAAAATAAATAGTTTAAATTCTTTCCTTCAAAATTGTTATTTAAATGAAAAAAAAAAACTGAATTATAAGTAGTACTTAGGGGACGGCTAGGACCGGAGTCTGGACACAAATAATTAATGATTGATATTTTTCTTTAACATAATATATATACAAATTATTAGAGGGTGGGCTTTAGAGTAGTGATAAAGTTGTTTTTTATGATGAAAAGATTATTATATTGAGTCTGAAAAATAATCTCTTTTGCAAAAATATAAAAATAAAACTATGTATAATTCACACTCACTTTTAGGGGTGTTCGGTAGGAGGAAAAAAAGAAGTTGTCTGGGAAAAGAGATAAGGAAAAATATGTGGCCATATTTGATAGGAGGAAAAGTTAAAAGGGGTAGGAGAAATTTTTTTCCCGTCTAATTTTTTAACACATGGACCATCGGTGAAAGTTTGCCATGGATGAGATGGAAAAAAAGTTTTCTGTGCTGTGGTAAAATTTTACACATAACATCATTAAAATTCATCTAATTTTTCCGGAAAAATTTTGACCTACCAAACGCCACTTACTCGAAACAAATTATCCAACCTTGTATACTGATTGCACTTAATTTGCCCTTTTGTATATGGGAGAAATCACTTTATTATATAAGTGATGTCATGTTATACTCAATTTGAAAAACGTGCAACTATTTTTATTTTTATTTTTATTTTAAATTTGTGGAACCCACTTCATGTTCATGTGTCACTCATGTTATAATAATGTTCCCTGCTTCCATTTATTATTACATTCAATGAGCATCATGTATAGCAAGTAGCAACTAACACTCTACCATTACACGAGACAGTGCAATTGAAAAAGTTGCCGTTATAAGTAGATCCGCTTCGTATCACTAGGAATAAGACTATAACTCTTGATAATAATAATAATAATAATGATGATGATGGAGGTGCATGACAATGGTGGCACACAAAACCATAGCCTCAAGAAGTTGCAGATTGTAGCTGTAACGAGTGTGAGACCAGCGAAGGAGACAGAATCACGTCAAGTTCGTCAAGTTTTGGTGAGTGACGATCAGAGTGTCCACCCAAGAACCATTGATGGATGCTACCAAATAGTACTGTACTATGAGAAGTTGAATGAGGAGGAACGTAGTTGGTGTTTGGCTGGTTGGATTGTGGAGTCACTAACAAGGGCACTAATGGAGCACCCTCTACTTGCTGGTCGACTCCAAAGAAGAGGTGGGGTTGGTGGTGACACTCACAAGTGCTTGGAAATTGTGTCCAATGATTGTGGCATTCGATTCTTGGAGGCACGGTACCCAACGAGCTTGTCGCAGTTTCTCGAGTTGAACAAAAAGGAACATCTTGAGGCCGAGCTTGTTTTCTGGAAGGAAATTGATGACCAGTGTCTTGAGTTCTCTCCCCTTGTTTATATTCAGGCAAATATATACTAGACTTTGTTTTTGTGCCAGTTCTGTTTATTTTATTTTTTTAATTCTTATTTTGTTCATGTTCCGTGGACATGATAGGATAAGTGTAGGATATGATATGGAGCTTATAAGGGTAGAATTTGATATGAGACTGATAAGCCTATATCATGTCCTATGTTTGATGAGCACCTGATTAGCAATCTGATAAGATTATGTACAAGGAAAAAAAGAAAGAAAAATAAAATATAATGCAATAAATACAAATATATTGGGTAACGTGAGATATATTGGGTATCCATATTGGTATCTATCCTGTTGAATCCTAACTCAGCTACTCCCATAGGATAAGAAATCATGTATTAGATAGGATAAAATGAGACAATAGGATTGTTATGGGCTAGACCTAGGCCCACTCTGCACCTCGGCCCAAAGTCCACTCTGCACCTCGGCCCAGCCACCAAACCCTAGAGCCGGGCTATATAAGGCAGGTAAGCAGAGCAGTAAGGTACACATTTTTCTGATCCCAAACACTAGATCACACACACCTTGAAGGCATACGCCTAGGTCAGTGTCAGTGATCCACGTTCCTCCCAGATACCTAATCTATAGGCATCTAGAGAGAAACACCCGTATCCAAGATCAATCATCCAACCTACGTTGGACACATCTGCCAACAAGGATAAACTAATCATATCCTATTGACCCACCAAACAAGAGATGAAAGTAGGATATGATAAGTTATATGATCCTATCTTCCTTACTCGGTGCTCCAAACATGGCGTTAATTAAGCTAACACTTTTAAAGAGTGAAATACAAGGTGTTTGAACGTGAAATTTGAAGTTTATGAATGGATTTGAGGTGCTTGTGTTTTTTTTTTTCAGGTGACCAACTTCGAATGTGGAGGATACTCTATTGGTATCAGTTGCAGCCTGCTGTTGGCAGAGGTTTTGATAGTTGAGAACTTCCTTAAGAAATGGGCTGAAATACACATAATGTTACCCCAAAATGAAGAAATTAAGACACCCACATTTTACTACCCTGATCTCAAAATTCATGAGCCCCTCCCATCTTACATAATCAGCCAAACTGAAAACAAAAATGGAGTTCTAAGCACGGTATTCGAAGTAACTACCAAGGATGCAAATTTCAGCAAGGAATTAGCCCTGCTTTGTGTTGAGGATGCAGAACGAAAGCTAAACCTAAAAATGGGTTCAGATTTTTCTTTGGTCGTGAAAAAATCATCGGAGATCATCGAGGTAGAAAGTTGCTCCAAGAGTGGATACAATATGCAGGGACTGGGCCTAAAGAATCAAATTACTCGTGCCACGTGGAACGATTTTGGAGTGTACGAGGTAGCATTTCATGAAGGAAATAAGCCTGTCCTCGTTTCTTGTTGGATTGGATTTATTGCTGATGTTGCGCATGTTATGGCAGTCCCATGCCCAAAGGAGAATGCTTTCGCTGTGATTGTAGTTTCACCCCCAGTTGAAACACATGTTTAGTATACAAAATATGATAAGGCATGATAAGAGTATAAGGTTTACCCACCAGTTTCACCTATTTAAGTTAGGGAAATACACTTCTCCTCTTGCTGGAGAATGTATTCTCATGTTGTGTCAGCTCGAATTCCATGATTTTATTTTTTATTGTTGTTATTTTCAAAAACTCGTGGGCTCCATCAAATTTTTTTTCTGCTGGAAAATTTCAATCTCTCATACGACAGGAGAGATGTTAAGCCCATTAATTTATTTTGCATTTGGAATTCTATTGTATAAGATAATATTATTCGGTATTTGATGATGTACTATATAATAATATATAAAATAAAATAATTTTTTTTAATAAAAATACCCTTTTATAATACAATAATTAGGTTATCATTTATCCATAACTGTTGCTTGTAAAATTTGACGTGAACCTTCTCGTCTCCGGCATTTTAAGAAAAAACTTGATTCTCATTTGAATAGGTTGAGTGTTTGGTATGGAATGATGGGAAAATGGGACATGAAATATTTATTTACATGTTTGGTATGGATATTGTGAACAAAATGACAGTAATTTCTTTTTCCAGTATTTCCCCCTTTTGAATTACATAAAGGCAAAAAATTATTTCAATCAATCTTTGGTATTTTTTTTTAGCCCATGGTCTTGAATTCTGAAAAAAGAATGTTTGATTCACTTTTCTCTTTAAAAAATAAATTAAGTTTTGATGATGAAATTAAGGGCATTTTGATAATTTCGATTCACATTCTCATCAATATTTGACTATCAACCAAATATAACGGTAAAATTAATCCAACTTTTCTGGCTAAATTTTGGAATTTACCCGGGATAAAAAATTCATATCAAATTCCCAATAAATTTTTGTTTTGGGTAAAAAAATATCTGACATACCGAACACCCCTTTTGCGGTCCATCCTCGTTTTCTTCTTCTGGTTGATTTTTGATTTCCATTTTCTACTTATGTTTCGTTGTGGTTTCTTTAGTTAACCTGCAGGAAAACACAATTTCAATTTCATGAATGAATAAGTTATCAGGAAAACACAAAGAAGTCAAAAATCATCAGAATCCACTATTTGCCACATTGTAGAATATTGAATGCCATATTTACAAGTAAAATGACAGTAATCAATGCTTCTAATTCAGGAAGAAACATTGTTCTCCATAATCAGATGGGATAGTAACGGTACCAATTAAATTCCAAGTTGCAAGCTTATGAATAACAAGGAGAATGACATGTTTACCAATTCCTCTTAATCTTTATACAAAAAGCACAATATCCTTTTTCCTAATATATTTTTACTCCTTAAATTTTACATTGGCCTTGAAAAGGGTCATTTTTGTTTGAAATGTTAAATTGATTATCAAGAGTTTGTAACTCAAGGGGCATTTTTGTTTACCTCATTTTGGTCAACCAAGAGAACAAGAACAACACCTGTCAATGGCTGCACAGTGACCTAACCCAACCACCATTCTTCAGAACCTGAAGACCACCCACATCATCTTGGATCAAAAGGGTAATAGCATACATACCAGAATGTGATTGCAAACCAAATGTGAGGTCTGGTTTAGGACATGAGGGTAATAGCTAATGGTGATGTTCTGATAGAAATCCCCAACAACATCTTCAATTCACGACGCTCGCAACCCAAGACTCTTCGATATCAAAGCAAGCAACTTTTGCGCCAGAACATTCATCTCATCACTGTACCTCGCCACAGATTCCCTGTAATAGGAGGGAAAATTGGGCAACGGATTAGGGTTCCAGCGAGAAAGGGGAAGAGTGTGGTGGTCGAAGTAGTCCATCCAATCAAGGAGCATGTCTTTTTGTTGCTGATCGGAGCTCACGAGTATCCGGCTTTCGTACCCCTCCGCGCGGCGGCGGTGGCGGAGGCGCGAGCGTATCAGAGCTTCTCTTACACGGGACAGTCGTTGAAGAAGGCGAGACCCATGTGCCACGCGACGTCTAAGAGGGTCGTCGGAACGGAACGCCGTGATTGGTAGAAAGAAAAGGGGCAGAAGGATTGGTAAAAGAAATATGAGAAAGAATTAACCCATTACATCAACCTATTATCACTCCTTTAAATTACGCGGGTTTTTACATTTTATAAATAATTTTTCAATACACAAAAAATGGTTAGGTCTTAACTCCTACGATTTTTTTTTTTTTCTATCCTCTTGCTCGTAGATCTCACTTATAAGTAATTTTTTTTCCTAAAACATAAAAAAGTATTTCCCTTAAGTCATTGGCGGACCCACTGGTCACAAACATTTTTAAAGTTTTTTTTCTAGGTTTTTAAAGTCTTTATTTGTCTCTTGGTTCAATATATATATATATATATATATATATATATATTAGGAGTAAATATTCTTTTAAGTCCCTAGCAAAAAAACATGATCCCCATTTTAGTCCCTTACAAAAAAATAGATTCGAGGTCCCTAAAAATTTTAAAGATGATCAATTTAGTTAAAATCATAGTCCCTCACAAATACAAAAACGATCTACATTATTATCTCAAAAAGATAAAAATGGTCCACTTTGAATTTCATAGGGATCACGTGACTAATTTTTTTTATAATGGATTAAAGTGAGACCGAATTTTTTGTTAGGGATCAAAAAAAATATTTATTCTTATATTAGTTAGCAATGTACGAGGATGATTAAAACAACGTAGTAACGCATATTGATTAGAGAGAAAACTTATTCTTCCTCCCCTCCCCTGTCACTTATCCATTCTCATGCTTTCTTCATCCTTTGTTTCCTTTTTCATTTTTATAAAGAGAGAGGATTGATTGCAGGTCTGACATTCTGTACAGGTAGTGTTGACTTTTTTATTCACTACTATTAGAATGATGATGTATGGATTTACTGAAGTATATTCTCATATTTGTTTTGGAGGATTTATAAGATTAATGGGGGAATAATTTGTCAAACTATTGTCTGCAGCTTGTTATGGAAGCAACTAGATTATAAGTGGATTCAAGCGTTGATTTAAACTTTTTTTGCATAAAATAAAATAAATTCGGGGGCGCGGCCCCCGAACCCCCACCACTAAATGTGCGAACATAAATTTTTTTCCTGGGTCCGCCACTGCCTTAAGTTATATACTAATTTACTATATTAAGTGTTTATACTATATAAATTTAGGGTTTTATTAATCTCAAGTTAAATAAGATAAGTTATCTTATGTCATTGAGACAATTTTGTGGGTTCCACCATCTGAAAAATAAAAAAGAAAACAAAAAGGTGGCACAGTGTTGAAAGGTGTGTAGAAGAGAAAGTTATCACATGTAGCATAAGAGTAGTTTTTCTCATAAATTTATACTATATGATAATCATATTAAACAACTAAAATTAACTTAACATATAATAGTTTATCCTATGAGACCTTATAAGTCTTCTGAACAACAGGCTTTAAAATGATATTGATTGTACCAGTATTATTTGCTTATTGTTTATCTTTGAAAGGTTTGTTTCCTACTTGAGTGATCTGCCATTTCTGAAACAACTCGTTAGCTTGTATGATTGCTAGCATATTAAGAACTTTCATAGATTAATTGCAATTTCTATAACTTTTAAAAAAAAAGTAATGAAGGTTGATGTGTTAAGAGATGTTCAAAAGTTTTGACAAATAAATTTTTGAAGTGAGTTACTTTAGACTATTTATTGAGTAAATATATTTTTCCACAAATCATATGGATAATTAAGTTATTTCCCTTTGAAATGAAGCACATCTTTTATGCCACAATCTTAGTTAATTAAATTTCAATAATTTACAAGGCCGCTTAACCTCTTTCACTTATTTACTTTACTCATCTATTGTGATAAAAACAAACTTCACATTAATATGAATATATTTTATAAATTTAATATTTTCAAACAAAAAAAATACTTTTATTAAACCCTATTACATGATTGGCAAAAAAATTAATTTATTGTTTTTTTAATAAAAAATTACGAAAAAGTAGTCGTTTTAAAAAAAATTACGAAACTATAGCAGTCAGTCACGCCCAAAAGGGGGCGTGACCACCAGGAGAGAGACACGCCCTGCAGAGGGCGTGACCAGCCAGTGTAACACGCCCAAAACAGGGCGTGACCAAGGAGGAGAGAGACACGCCCAAGGAAGGGCGTGACCCACAGGGGTAACACGCCCACTGCAGGGCGTGACCCACTTGGTGGTCCTGCCCAATCCTGGGCGTGAGTGACTAAACTGAGTCTATTTAAACGTCCACCCTCCTACACACTCTTCACAACTCTCTCATTGTTATGCTTAAAACTTTTTGATAGTTTGCACTTGTTTACTCGTATTTTATTTTATCTTTTCATATTTTGATTTTTAAAATGAGTTCTGATACTATTCGTGTTGTTCTTTATTTTAACGGTAGGATAGAAGAAGGTCGTCGTGGTGTTATTTTTGCAGGGGAGAAAAGGCCATCACGTATTAAACGGAACTCAACGGTTGCAGAGCTGCATCAGAAAATACGTCAAAAATTATGTCTCGCAGACAACCAATTGATCACTCTAGTCACAGCAAGATTATGGCAACTTGAACAATACATGAGCTTGCAATTGGTCGATGATGAAGACATCGATATGGTAATGGAAGAGTTTTCCAACCAATCCCGAAAGGATTTCCTAGAGTTGTATGTGGATATTACCACCGCGGAGGAAGTTGTTATACCAATGAGGTCAGTTAGGTCTACTTCTCCTGTTATTGCATCCTCATCTGTTGCTCCTGCAGTTAACATGTCTGATGAAGATGAACATGACCCTACTTGGGTTATGGATGAGGAGTATGACGAAGATGATGAGGAAAATATTGCAATGGAGGATCGTCTTCTTGCAGAGGATGCGAGTGCATCGGACAATGACGAAGAATGTGTCAGGTCTGGTAATGAACTTCAACCATGGCATGATTTGGGGGAGTCTCGTATGGTTGTTCATCATGACACAACATCGAGTCAAGCACCAGAACATCCTGAAGGTATGCTACGAATTAATATACGGTGTGTTTCGATGTCGCAATTATCCATTAAGAAAATAACTCAATTCTATTATTATTATTACGTAGTACGTGTAGACGATGCACCTGTTGATCCTTTTTGGTCAGAAATTCCACCCAATGCAGGTCCTGTGGTAATACCAGATAAAAATATGTTGCGGGCAAAAGGTCGTCCAAAGTCTACAAGAATACGGAATCACGATTGCTTGAATGATCATCTTTCTCAAGATCATCGACAACTTGATTCTGACGTTATTGCAGCACTTGTAGTAGGTATGTAATTTCAAATTAAAAACTAATTAAAATTGCTGTTGGTATCACACCACGCAGGTTATGTGGTCTTTGCAAGCAACACGGGCACAATCGTAGGTCGTGTCCTAACCGTGGAGATAATGCATGATAATCAAAGGAAAGGAAAACGTGTTTTTGTTCGTTGTTTTGGTGACAATGTTGTGGGCATTTAAATTTTGCAAACCAATGATACGTCGTGAACAATTATTTTGCCAATTAAATTGTATCACATGCTGTGTTATTTTAAATTAGCTTTTATGATGATTTTGTAGTATTCTTGTTGATGAAATTGTATTTCATGTGTTTTGCCTATGTCTTTGCAAACATAAAAATTAGCATTTACTCCTTGCATGCTTATAACACTACTGACAAAAAATAGTTCAAGAAAAAATCCACAATAGTTAGTGATAGCACAGTAACAACAGTCCCAAAATAATGTCAATACATCAGTCTATACAAGTACAATAAATAAAACTACGACCAACGAGGCCATGGCCTATCGCGTGCCTGACGTGGGGGTAATCGACGCCTAGACTGAGTCTCTATAGCCTGTCCCCATGCGTCAAGACCGGGCTGATCCTCATCAACCGCCTCTGGAACATGAGCTGGTGTAGTAATGCAAGACATGCCAGGTCCCGAGGCAACATATCCACTGCTCGAAGATGGTATGAAATCATGCTGTGCAGTAACTGGCTGCGTAGTCGGCCAAGTCGATGACAAATGGTGACCGGGCACACAACCTGGAGGCCACTCGCCCACTCCGGTTGAGGTCAAAATAAATTGCTCAGTCCATTCCGTTACGTCTTCCATATGCCACGGCTGGTACTCTGTACTACTGGAAGGATCCTGAGACACTGGTACCCCACCAGATGCGCATGCCATGGGGCTAGCCTGATAAACCTGCTCACTCTGTGTAAAACCCTGATAATACGATGTACCTGGCTGGCTATCATAATACTGCGGCTGAGGAGGACCATGGTACATAGGCTGTGGCCCACCTGCTTGACTCAACACTGGCGGTCTAAACCAACCCTGCATATCAGTGCGCGGCTTAGGCACATTAATAGGATCGGGTATCGCTCGAACTGATTCCCGCCGTCGTCCTAGTCCATGTCCTTCCTTCCTGCCACTAGGCACCTCAATGGACAACATGGGCTCCTCAACAGTCTGCGTAGGTGAAGCCTCTGGCCCCGGCTCCTCTACTCGTGCCGACTCTCTGAATATAGAAATAATTTTGCCAATCTCGTCATGGACCCACTCTAATCCAAAGGCAGTGAACTGATCCGTAGTCGTCGCAAAATATATCATCTCCAAACCATCAATCTATGAAGAAAAGAAACAACATATATTAATTACAAATGTATAAAACACATAATCAAATTCAAAATTGAATTGTCAAAACTCACTGCTCGTCCAACCCTTGCAGCTTTCCTGGCGACGAACCGTTTCCCTCGCTGTCTGTACCAGTGTAGGTACTCATGGTTCGGGGACATCAACCCTACAAGTACAGGGGGAACACGTATGGACGTATCTCTGATCGTCCACCGATGTATGAAGGCCCTCATCTTACGCTCCCAATTATCATCCTTCTTCCCTCGCAGAGTTAGATCATGAACACCCTTAAGCTTTCTTGGTCTCCGTGGTATGGGCTGATCTAAACCAAATTGTCGCATACATCTATCCGGTTGAGCGTACTCAACTGTGTGGAAGCAAATGATAGGAGTAATGGCCAACCATAAGTACCGCTCATGATCAGATACAAACAATGCTGTCAGGTACTCTCCATATGGCTGCCACACAACCTACATATAAAAAAATTAGTAACAGGTACAGAATTACCCCCAACTATAACATGTAAATTAATTAAAAACTATTACTAAATAGTTAGCACAAACCTCGTCTCTATAAAGCGTGTCAAGGTTTGCCCGATACCAAGACTGCTCATGTGGCTTAAAGGGAGTTAGGGAATTAAACCTGTCATAGAATAAGTAACAAATTATCATACTAATACGGAAAATGAACATGTAATAAATTAGTCAATATGAGTTAATAAAATATACCTGTGACCAAAATGCCACTCGGGGTGGGTAGGCTGCGGGATGGGTGGTGAAATGGGAGGGAATCTAATCCAAGCCCATATCTGCAGTAATACATGACAACCACCCATATTAACAGTCTGCGGGTTTGTTGCCACACATAAATGTCTAAATAGATGGGCGAGAACCGCAGACCCCCAACTGTAGCCGCCGATGTCCGTAAAGTCCCCTGCTAGCAGCGGAATGTAACGACAGGCAATTTTACTCCCACCTGATTTGTCACACACTAACCATGAGCCTAATAGCCGCAAAATGTGTGCCTTAGTGTAACGCTGCACCTCCTCATGATTGTGTGCTATTGCAAACCAATATGCATATATCCTGTCCAGGTAAGAAATACGTAGATCGCCCCCGTGAATGTCTGTGCCTGAAACAGGGGCAGTCCCAAAGACCTGCTGACACATACCAACCCAATTCAATGCTGTAGCTCCGGTAACTGCTTGCCCGTCAGTAGGCAAACCAAGTATACCAGCCACGTCCTGTAATGTAATGGTCATCTCTCCCTGGGTCATGTGAAACGTATGTGTCTCAGGTCTCCACCGCTCTACCAATGCAGAGATCATGGGGTATCGATCTGAAGGAAAAACAACAATTATACAAAGTCCACATACGATATTTTAATTAAAATTTTTTACAAATTACATACCTGAATATGACTCATACGAGCCACGTGTATGAACCCAGCTTCTGTTAAATAGTTGGCCACAACGTCTGGTATATCATCGTGATGTGGTCCCCCCTGAAGCTTACCCCGCCTTGTCTTTAACGCCCTCACCTTGTCCTCGTTCCACACAAGTTGTGAAACGTGAGAGCGTTGTGTCCTCTTACGTAGTACCTCCCACCTATATGGGCCAGGAAGTACATGCGTACAGGGATCACATGACTCGAGATCACCATCGGATCCAGAGCGTGAGGACTCTGATGAGGATGAATGAGCCATAATAGAGAATACTACTACAAATGAAAAATAATGTACCCAAATTACTATTGATTTTATATTAATTTACACTAAATAATATTTAATTTCACTTAATTACATAGCATTTAATAGCATTTACACATAATAAAATTTAATTTCACTTAATTTACTAACCCCTAACAATTAAATAAAGTCACTAATATTTTATTCTAACCCCCAACAGTTAAATAAAGTCACTAATATTTTATTCTAACCCCCTAACAGTTAAATAAAGTCACTAATATTTTACTAACACCCTAACAATTAAATAAAGTCACTAATATTTTTTTCTAACACCCTAACAATTATCTAAGTCACTAATATTTTTTCTAACACCCTAACAATTATCTAAGTCACTAATATTTTTTCCTAACACCCTAACAATTATCTAAGTCACTAATATTTTTTTCTAACACCCTAACAATTATCTAAGTCACTAATATTTTTTTCTAACAACCTAACAATTATCTAAGTCACTAGTATTTTTTCCTAACACCCTAACAATAATCTATGTCACTAATAACTATCATATATTAATTGCTGTTAATAAAAAAATGAACAAATAAATATGGACTTACACGAGTGAGACAGAGCTTCGCTGCGCAAAACCTTCCAAAATCAATCTAGAGAGAAGGAGGAGGAAGAGGATTGGAGAGAAAAGATGGGAGGTGAAATGAGGTAAAATGGTGAAAATGAGATTATATAGACCCAGGTGGGTCACGCCCTCGGTTGGGCGTGTTACCCCCTTGGTCACGCCCTGCTTTGGGCGTGTTACCCCTGGGTGGTCACGCCCTCTGCAGGGCGTGTCTCTCTCCTGATGGTCACGCCCCCTTTTGGGCGTGATTGACTGCTATAATTTCGTAATTTTTTTAAAACGACTACTTTTTCGTAATTTTTTATTAAAAAAATAATAAATTAATTTTTTTGCCCGTGATGCCATGTTTTAATGTTTTATTTTATTTTATTAAGTTTTTATTTTTTATGGGCCGAAATACATCCAATATATGGGCCGAAGTCGTGAAACCTGACTCAATGACGGCTATTTAAAGGGGCTTTAGAATCCTTCGGTTTCACCTGAAACCCTAACTCTACTTTGCTTGAATTGAACGAATTTGGGAACCCTGGCCTCATCACAGCAGAGAGAAAGAGAGAGAGTATCAATGGCGGAAACTGTTTCCGGTTCAGCATCCTCTCCAAAACCCCCAAACACCATGGATCCTCAAAGTCAAAGTCAAATTCAAAATCCCCAAAATCCATCTTTTTCAAACCCTACCATCCAATCGCCTATGGCTTCACCCTCTCTCCCTCCCCTCCCTCAAATCCCCCAATCCCAACAACAACAACAACAACAGCAACAGCTCAGTCCATCAATGCAGCAACAATCGCAACAGTCTCAATCCATGAACATGAACCCTATCGCGAGTTTTCAACTGCAGCAAACCCTTCAGCGATCGCCTTCCATGTCTCGTCTCAATCAAATACAATCTCAGCAGCAGCAGCAGCAACAGCAACAGCAATTAGGGCTCATGAGGCAGCAGGCCGGATTGTATGGCGGCCAGATGAACTTCGGCGCCGCCGCCGCCTCGGCTCAGCTGCAGAGTCAGCAGCAACCGTCGCAATTAGGTGGCTCGAATTTGGCCCGGACGGCGATGATAGGGCAGAGCGGACATTTCCCCATGTTGTCCGGTGCTGGAGCACAGTTTAACTTGTTGTCTTCGGTATAATTTAGCTTAATTGTTTCTTCCATTTAATGTTAAATCCTTCATATGCATTTTGGTCAGAAAAATTAAACAACTTACCTTAGCTAGCTGCATTTTTTTTAAGTACTTTTCAATCATGATTGGTTATTAGGTATTGGTGGTAGGTTTTTTCACAAAATGTTTTTGCGATGAGTAGCATTGATGTTTTGGAATAAAGTGTGAAGAGTGAAAGACAAACATGTGATGTTAGCATAGAAAGGAATTAGGTAGAAACGAGATAATTTGAGGAGACAAGACACTGTCTAACATACTTTTTTTTTTTCGTTTATGCTTTTAATGTTTTGTACATGATAGGGCTTTATTTTTCTCATGTCGTAGAAGAGAAGATATCTTATGTTTTGAGATAAATTAAGTGGGACCTACCAATTTTTAAAAACGAAAAAAAAAGTGAAGCACATCTCTTTATGTGAGTGTAACATGAGAGATGAATCTTATGTAACTTAAGAGTATAATTTCCCATATGGATATAGCTTTTCTTTCTATATTGAAAGGTCATAGGTTCGAATCCAGGAAACAGTCTCTTTGCAATTATGCAAAGATAAGGTCGCGTACAAGGATTACCTCCACTCCACACTCGCTAGTCGTGTTCAACTTGGAGTGATTTTTTTTTTATATGGATATAGCTTTTAATTATTTAAATCTCATTGCATTTCATGCCTTGCATGTTCAAAACATTATTTCTTTTCTTTCTGATTTTTTTTTTTGGTATTTGGTGTAGCCGAGGCAGAAAGGTGGGCTAGTCCAGGCATCTCAATTCTCTTCTGGAAATTCTGCTGGACAGCCACCCCAAGGAATGGGGATGATGGGGTCATCAAATCTCACCTCACAACTAAGAAACAATAGCCTTGCTTATGCTCAGCTGCGATTGAGTCAGGGTCAAATCAGGCAGCAACAGCAACTATCCCAGCAGAGTTCACTTAACAATTCACAGGTATAATTTATCCTTTATATATTTTGATATAATTTTAGTGAACTAGGAAATAATTATGCTTACTGATGTTCTGATTGTATCATTATAGAATCACTTTGTCATATTCTTACATTTTATTTTATTTTATTTTTTTTTGTAACATTTCAAGATGTATTACACAGTTACACTTGTTCTTTGGAATTTCATGCTCCCAGATTACCAAATATCGTGTTTCTTTTTAACACCCGACCACAATTTGATTTAGTTTTGCACCATTCTTGTACATTATGTTTTGGTTTTGCAATGATCATTATTTAAGAAACGATAATTCAATGTCTGATTCGAAAGTTTATCTTATTTTTGTCTTTCTTCTTCATTTTGTCTTACTATTTGGGGATTGGAAGAGGTTAGACATTCTTTATAATTGTAGAATAAAATGTTAGATTTTATTTTTCGAATTTACCTGCAATTCACTTTTATTGTCACGAGAGGAACACACACCTTAAAACTTTTTGGGTAATGCCACCTGCCATTTTATCAAAATGAAGCATAGAACTTAAGATGGTAAACCACCAAAACTTGTACCATCTGCCATTTTATCTCTTTCTTGTCCTTTCTGCATTTAATTATTGACCCTGTCTTTCATTCATTGAATGTATCCCTCACCATACTCTTGCAACAACACCATCAATCTTCAAAATCTCCATTTTGTCCACTTCCGTTTGATAAATTACTAATGACCTGCTTTAGGGTAGACAGTTTCCTCCCCGAACTATTCAGCTTGTCTTTGTGTTCACTCTGTGATGCACTTTCATTATCTATCCTGTCTTATTTCATTGAGACTCTTTGATAGGAATCAATCAGTAACAATGGGATTTTCTGAATAAATCCTCTATATTAAGCTCAAACCAGTAAAATCAGCAACAATACAAGAACGAAAC